>JASCZW010018839.1:0-14735 GCA_034211315.2 Aedes japonicus | reverse complement strand
TGGCAAAAAAACTAAAAACTATACAAAACATTCCGGAGGCGTTAGCTCCATAAAGCTCCGGTAAGATTTGGAACTAAAAAACGACTCATGACATACTGCGAAACCTTATCCAAGACGCCATCTCTCTAGAGCTTCATTTGGCAAAAATAGACTGCAGCGCCATCTCTGCGATTATTTTAAAAGTCTTCATTTTACATTCTCACCAATTTTGCTCAAGATGGCAGCTCTCTAGAGCCTCATTTGGCAAAGATAGACGCTAGGACCATCTTTGTGGCGCAATTTGGAACTAATCTTGTAATCCCAAGTGACTACATTTTACATTCGCAATAACTTTCCCTAAGACGGCAACTCTCTAAAGCTAAATAGACTGCAGTGCCATCTCTGCGGTAAAATCTCGAACTAATATGACAATGTAAAATGACTACATTTTATATTCCAAACAACTTTTTCCAAAACGGTAACTATCAAGAGTTTCATTTGGCAAAGATAGACTGTAGGGCCACCTCTGCAGCACGATTTGGAACTAATATGATAATATCAAAAGACGATTTGTTATGCACTGAGAAACTTTGCTGAATATGCCAATTCTCTACAAGGAGTCTGCAATGTTTTATATGCATTTCTGTTAACGCATGGAAACTAAAACATCCTTTCCTTTGTAGCAGATTCCCGGAGGACAATGTTACTGGCAAGGATGGTTCCAATCGTATCATATATCATTCGTTGCACGCTCTTCTTTGATTCAATAGACGCACACAATGAGAAGTTCTGCTTCACCTCTCAAACCGAAAACGGATGGGCCAGGGTACGCATTGAATGAACATAGCATGAATATCGTCGCCTGCCAATTGTATGCGTGTTCATCACTGCTTGCTTGTACAATTTGTTGATTCGTTCGTTGGCTTCTGTTGATAATTCATTTTCGTTTCCTGATTCGATCGCAAGCTAGTGCTCGAAGCTTCCGATCGAATCACTGGTGATTGTGTGGTACCGCGTTCACAGCAAAACGGATCGGAAGCCGAAAAGCACAGTGTAGCCAGTAAATGCAGTGGGGAAAAACAGGAAATATGTAGCAACTAAACGCCAAATGTTAATAGAAGGTGACATGTGTTTCTTTAGGCTAGTTTTTTCTGTTTTTGGTTGGTACGGATGGGCTTCCCTGTCCGGTAGAAGAGATTTGTCATATGTCAGAAAACAAAATTATCATGCTTCTGTTGAAATAGACAATAAGTAATGTCTGTTCAACGAACGATAATCGACGATATGGATATTGTGGCTGAATTCAAGCAAAACAATGCATTAGGCCCTAAGCAACATTGAGAGATTCTCTGTGGTTAATAGCTTGTCTATTAAACGATTTGCTGATGTTTTCAACGTATTGGATCCCTGTACACTTATACTGCGTACTGTACATTATTGAAAAATAGTTAAACATATTTTTACAGGCCGTAGAAACGCAAGGAAAGTCGACAAAGAGAGTATCTCAATGTTATAGACCTCAATGCATTATTTTGTTTGAATTATAGAAATCGAGTTGACCGTCACTTTGCTCGACAGAGGATTTTTGCTATTACAGATGTCGAGATCAACGAAATTTTGTCGAGTTGCGTCGACTCAATCTATCGCTCAGAAACTAGTGAGTGATCTAGTCACATTTGTCGTTTAAGAGTTTGTTTGATCTGCGATTTCATCGATTCGTGTTATTCGTTTAGTAAGACAAGAAATACACTAAACCAGCTTTTTTGCAGGTGAATTAACAGAAAAACAATTTACTCCTAGAAAAAAATATCTTATCTTATTAAAAACAAAACAAATTACCGTCAGTTTGAATAGCTCATTGAACTAATTAAATGTAAAGTGGATATAGTAAGTGGCTTTGTGGCATGGAGTCAGTAAAACTAATGCTTAACAGAGAGTGGTAGGAGCCAAGAGCTCAATTCATTAGGACCACCAATGAACCTTGAGTCGGAATAACAAAAAGTAAATTTCATTTTCTCGTTTGTGATCGTAACATTATTTCGCAAACCCAGACGGAAACTCAGAACAGTAGTAAATGTGATGAGTTTTTTAAATTAATCTCAGAACCTTGGGTTTTTCCTAAGGTACTTCTAAATGCCTTATTTCAGTACATTTGCACATGGGATTAGCAAATCGACCCACGAGTTAAGTGTTTTATGAAATTAGTCTTAGAAATTTTTGAAGCATAGAAATGAAAGCTCTTAGTAGTTCAAGAAGGAATATACCGAAAAATTCAGGACCAAACATCTTCGAAGTTCAAGATCATATTTCCCAGAAGTTAAGGACAGAACTTCCCAGAAAATCAGGAAAGGACTTCTCAGAGCTTCATTAAGAAGTTTAGGGGAGACGACTTCTTGGAAGTTTGGAACATTTCCGAAGTTTTGGAGTTTTCTCAGACGTCAGGAAAAAAAAAACTTTCCCGAAGTTCAGGAAAAAACTAACCAGGGAGGGCGTTATCTAATATTTCTCACAAATTCAGAAACAAACTTCCACAAATCTCAGAACGTCCTGGAAATTCAAGAGAGAACTTCTCTTTCCTGAACTTCAGGCTTATCAGAAGTACCAAAATAAACACCCCAATGTAACTTTCCAGAAATGCTAGAGAGCTTTTCCAAAGTTCAAAAGAAAACATTTCTGAATTTCAGAATTTAAGAATGAGGATTTCTCAAAGTTCATGAAGAAACCTCTTCAAAGAAAAGAAAGAAACTTTCGAGAAGAATAGTGGGTACTTCCTAGTAGTTTGAGCAAGATTTTCTCTGAATTTCAGGAACAAACTTCTCATAAGATCAGGAGAAAACTTCCCAAAAGATCAAACAAAGTACTTCTTAGAAATTCAGGAAGAAACTTTCAACAAATTTAAGGGAATTCTCCTAAAAGTTCTACAGCAGACTTTCCCTAAGTTTTGCTAAAATTTTCCTCGGAGTTCAGGACGAGACTTATCGGATGTTCAAATAGAATAAGCTCGTAATCAATCATAAATGCTAGAGAGCTTTCCTGAAGTTCAGAATCGAACAATTCAGAAGTTCATAATGAGTTCGAAGCTCAAAGTCTCGAAACTCAGGAATACCGAAAGTTTGGGTAGTTACTTCTGAGAAAAACAGGATGAAAATTTTCAGAAGTATAGGAGATACTTACTTGTAGCTAAAGTTGGAATTTCTCAAAGATTCAGGAGCAAACTTATCCGTAGTTCAGAAGACAACTATCATAAAGTTCGAAAGAGGACTTCTCAGAAATTTAGGAACAAACTTCCAAGAAATTTAAGAATATTGTTTAAGAAATTCTGGAGAGGACTTTCCTAGAGTTTTGGAGAGGTTTTCCTTGCATTTAAGGATGGGACTCGTCAGAAGTTTAGACAGTAACTAAGTTCAGCAAAAAAATTATGAACTGTTATCAACCTGGAAGGTGAGGTTGGGTTGTTAGATGTATATTTACAAGAAAATCAAGAGTGACTGTCTAGACGTTTATGAGGAAACTTGATTAAAGTTCAGGAGAAAACATCCCAGAATTTTGACAGCAAAGAGCTTTGTCGAAGATCAGAAAAGGGGTTCCCTGAAATTCAATGGAAAATCACTGGCAAACAGAAGAAGCAGTCAATACTAAAATCATTCATATGACCATAATGATATAATGACGATGACTTTGCCGGGCCCTGATATTCCCTAGTACGGTTAGATCAATACGACGAATTTGTAGTACGAAGGTAAGAAATTGTGTGTGAAAATCTGACTGCTCATTACCTCATCCTCATCAAGACCTAATTTTATTTGCCAGGATTGCATATTGTTGGTTACTGCGCCCATTTATTGGAGAAATTAGACATCTTTTTACGTTTGAAGTTGGATGACTGCAGAATGTGATGAATATATGTACTATGGTGAGCATAGGTTCCGCTTCCCTATGTAAATAAGCCACTTCAGTACTGCCGTAAGGGACTTACCTTGACATAATCGTGACTGAAAACATAGGAGTAATTTAGTAGAATCTTTTTATTTTCGTTGACTTCAACAAAACTCGTGATCTCTTTCTCATTGTCAGTGGTTTTGCTTGCGGTTCACGCAACTTCAACCAAACCAAACATCCGTTCAACTGTTTTCCAATATAGCTCACGATAGTTTTAAACCAAGCCATACTCGATAAAACTTCCCCTAAAAACACCACCGCACTGATTGCGACCCCGATCAAGTACAAACAGAACGCACTCTGTAGATGATCAACTGTCAGCACAATTTCCTCCCTCGCTGCCAGCTGGTGATCCTCGTCAGGATTTATAATTTCCCTAATGTTGTCCAAAATAGTAACGTTGTAGAGAAAATCCTGGAACAGCTTAGAAGTGATTCCCATGTCGTTCAGATTCGATATAATCCGGTTGAACTTCGGAAGCAACGGGAATCCCTTTTCGACGATCATCTCCAACTGATTGGCAAAAACATCCTGACTGAGAGCATGTACATCTTCTCTGTAGTGACTGCTCTTGATGTACATTCGGCTGGTGAGAATGACTCGTTTGCCTTCGGATACCGCTTTTACATTGAGTGGAGATGGCTGAAAGTCTTCCGTGTTGTCATACAATGTGGACACCCGAAAGTCAAAATCGTCAGCGTTTTGGAACCAATCTTCATACTCCATGCGGCCTCCGATTGGAAAATTTTCTGTTAGGATCTCTTCAATAGTATCGATCTGATATTTACTTGGAGGTGATGTGAAAAAAATGATCAGCTGGGATGTGTAGATAGTCGTCAAGTTCATCCCATACAAAGTAAGTGCGATGAAGAAAATTCTAAGAGAGTTGAACATCGGTCGATTGTTGGTTGACACACCCAGGAATACACACCAAGTGTTCAGGACGCATGTTGATAGTTCCTTATGAGCTTTAACCTCCGGAAGTGCTAAGCCAATAAAGTACCATGAACCTGATGATATTAGCAGGATAATCAAAATCAGTTCCCACGTTGGAATTTCAAAAATCGTTAGCAGGATTTTCCAACGGTTTTCCAATCCGGCCAATTTCACGAACCATGTATAGTAATCCTGCAAGTAGAGTGATGTCCCTGCGAAATCCATATGGACATCGTAATCCGGATAGAACGACCCGGCTATGATATCGCATTCATCATTTCGAAGCTTCCCCAACAGATCAGACCAAGTGATGTTATCTTCCATCAGTTCACCACGTTCCATGGTACTACACGAGATTTCCACATTGAACTTCATCGACTCTTGCAACAAATGCATAATCTGCAACTCCAATCCAGTCGAGCAACCCTCGTTGATAAAAGGTGAGGCAACTCTGGTGCACAGTTGGAATGTACAGGATTCCATTTCCGGGGGCACTTTCGGCATTTTGATCCATTTAATTGCTTCATCAGCATTTCTGAAGGTGCCATTCACCACTGTCGTCACTTTCAGCGTCTTCATTACACCGCAATCCTTCCGTGTTCCATGGTATGGATCTCCGGTGTACACATTGTAGGTCATCAAATCAACCGCAAAAGCCATCAGCACGTTAACCGAGTGGTGTCCGATAAACATGAAGTTCAACGCTTCCAAGGCAAACCGATCGTCGTTATCGCGATTGTTTGGATTATTGTACAAAATGATAAATTTCCCCCGAGGATTGAAGGCATATGCCGAACTGATATATTTCATGGCACGTTCCAGCTTGCCCATTTCATCAACCACAATCACGTAGAAATCGACCAGCTTGTGATCGATGAAGTGTATCCTCCGCAAGCTGCTCAACGGAAGCACATCGGACATCAACTTCAGCTGGAAAGTTTGTCCGGGACCTTCCCGCCTTTCTTCGTACCCCGTATGATGGTTCTGCAGGTATCCCAATTCAATTTCCCTCGCAGGAGAGCTCAGATTGTCCAGGTGGAATATGATGAGGTTTTCAATCTGAGAGGATTCGCTCGTATCGAAGAAGACATCGGTGAGGACCTCCAAGCAGCTGATGCCCGCTCGGACAGCAGTTGGTCCGCGTTCGTTCTTGATCCGTACGTAGACGATTCCGGATGAAAATGGAGCTGAAGCTGCTGCCACCAGAAGTGTTAGATGCGACATGTACATACTGGCGATGGTGTTGCACTGAATGTGCAATGATGGTGCATTGCGATGCTTTAATGTGCAGCTAATTGTTTGCACCGATGGGCTAGGCTGGTAAAATTAGGCGAATGGTGGCATGGCGTGTGTGAATCAGGTGATACTTTTTGATTGCTCTTTGACCATGTTTAGCGGAATGGCCATTTTCGGCCCAGAATTTTCAAACGATATGAGCATGAGCATGAGCATGATTGTCTGCTTGCGGTTGCTACTCTGTTATTGCCAGATCGGCTGTTATTACACAGAGAACCAACAGATGATGTTTGGAACTAAAAGTCATCCTCAATGTGTAAATACTGGCGATCTAGAATTAAAAAAGCAATACCAGCGCCGGCCGCATCCATGCAGGTCAAATAAGGATAGGGTAGGAGTATGTTGACGTGATACACGCTTTGATGGAAGCCGAGAACACCTCTGCACTTCCACGAGAACTCATTGGGATGTTGGATATATGGGGTAGGGTTAGCAGCATGCTTTGTTTTGCTAAACGGAACGCTGAGTTTAGGTAGGGTTATCATTGTAATAACCATAAGATTTTAGACGTTGTTTCCGGTTTATTCTCCAGACATCCGGTTGACCGAAGATGTACAGTATAATTATTTAAAATTTTGATTCCGATTTAAACCAACAGAAAATATGAATGCTATTGGGGTCAGGCACAAGTGTGCGTGGTTCACAGCACTGGAAAAAATGTCACGAAATAAAGCTATTAGTTTAAGAATGGAAAGCGTATAAAGAAAAATAAAGAAAGAAAAAATATTAAAGTTGAAATCAAGTTTAGTGAATTCATGTATAACTCGTGACGTGCAAACGAAACCTAAAGTAAATGGAACAGGAAAGACGAACATATTTTCAACGTGACGTAACTTATATCGGACTACCGAACGTTCAGCCGTTGAAAGTCCGGCAAAAAAAATCCACCGAACACTGCAAAAAAAATTCTAAGTGTGTGTGTGTGTGTGTGTGTGTGTGTGTGTGTGTGTGTGTGTGTGTGTGTGTGTGTGTGTGTGTGTGTGTGTTGGACGGTAGGTGTTGAAGCCGGTACTTTTGGTGTAGAGTTAGTGACGTTTTTAAATTTTATGCTCGGTTCACAATGAATTGGTTTTGTTCAATATTTCTTCTACCAAACTACTAGTATCAGTAATTTAGATCAACCATTATAATACCTGGTTGATAAACTATGAAAGAATACTGTCGTTGCGATAAACATTGTTCTAGGTACAACACGGAAGATTTTTCTCTCGAATCAAATTAACGACAAAACACGACAACTTCCGCCGCGAATATTCGAATTTTCTGTTTCCTGCATATAGCCTTCAAGAAAACCGAGCTCTCAAATAAGCACCACACGCAGCACCCAGTTTTCGGCTTCATATTTGTTGTTCGTGAATGAAAGCCGCTTCAGTCCTGTGGCCGGCAATGGTATTATGGAAGAAATCTGTTTACAACAATCCCTCAAGTGATCATTGGAAGCAGCCTAAATCCGAGAGCTAGAAAGTGATAGCTCTACTGCTGATCCAGCAACCCATTTCAGAATGTCTGGAGAGTCTAGTCCATTCCGAAGTTACTTTCACATACAATAAGCCCCGCATGAAAACATTACCGATATCGTTGACACTGCACCACACTTCCAGATAAGGAAATGTTAAATTTCCAAACCAGGCACGTATTTGGTATTATTTAAAAATAAGGTTACTGTTATATATTTATTGTCAGATACATCTCACCCATGGCCTCTTCCTTAATTACACTCGCTTGTTTATTCGTAAACATGAAAATTCTCGACGTTGATTCGTAATTAGCTTCATGCACTCGTGACAAAATAAGCGCAAAAATTGACGTTGCCAAACCGTCCGTTAGATATGTCACCTACACAACTACGTGGTGAACGAATCTGAAATAATGTGGCAGCCTCACACATGCCTGCGCATTGTCTTCGTTTGTTGCTTCTGACAAGCAAATGGTTTTCTACATGCACTGGTCTTTTTTTTCACTCCACACTGCCAATATGCGACTCTATAACGAACTTCAAAACTGCAAATAATTATCGATTCACTCGCGACAAAGCGGACAAACTCGTCTCAATACTACCACTAATAAACAAAACTAAGCTGATGTAACTCTTCTTCCAGGCTGGCGAAGCACAAAAAACCAAAAAATGTGGAAATACTACCGACACTCACACATTTCGGGAGGGAATCGATTGTATTCACTACGTCTTTTCCAAAGCAAGCCTTTATTAAATGATTTCACTGTTAGTTGGAGTTAAATTACGAATTATTGTTTGATTTTTGCTCGCGAAAACGACGCAGCAAAAACAAAACACGTCAGTTTAGAAGCACGGCTTGCTGCGATCCAGGTAAGTGTGGGATGGAACATTCTGCCGACAATGTCCACGTCGTCAGCGAAGTAGATAAACTGGCCGGACTTATTCAAAATCGTACCCCGCATGTTAAAGTCCGCATGTTTCATGACATCTTCTAGCGCAACGTTGAAGAGGGGACAGGAAAGACCATCGCCTTGTCGAAGTCCTTTGCGTGTTTCAAACGAGTCCGATGACACACCCGATATCTTCCATACACTACCATCATTCTGGTCAGTTTCCCGGGAAAAACGTTCTCGTTCATAACAATAATCACAACCGGTATTGTGAGCTTAAAATTTGAAAGAATCCAATTAAGGAACAAGTCTTTGGCAATTCCACTGCAGACCACTGCATTACCCATCGAAAGAAATTATTGCTGCAAAGAGGGGCCAATTAATTGTCAAGTGCTTCAAAAACGTTTTCAGTGGGTCAGAAAGGTACTTGAGGATACCTTCCACAATATCATCATATGAAAACAGCCCAGATGAAGATGAGGCTTCTGTTCTTAAAAGTAGGGCAACAGGGGTTATGGATGTCCCCGGAAGAGATGGAAAGTCTTGGGTGTAGTAGTACTACGAAATTGCAAAATTTTCAAACGATATGTGTGAAATAATTATTTATATCATTATTTCACTCTAATGTATGCGGATAGTATATAGCCATGGTTTATTAGCCACATCTTTTTAATTTGTCAATATAAAAATGTCTCCAATACCGCTAACCGCTAACGCAATGTCATTGTGTGTGAACGTTCTGACGTACAATTTGCTGTCACAACAAGTTGACATTGGTTTTTCATTAGAGCCTTACTGCCAAATGTAAACAATGGCTTTTTTCGCGAATTTCTCGTCGTTGAAAACTCGCCTAATCAATCCACCATGGCCATTTTGAAGAGGAAGAGTTCACCTATCCGATGGAATTGGAGGCTCACATGGGTGGCCTTTGTGCCACGAGAAATATACGGAAGAAGTCATTGTTTATGTTTGTCAGTTAGGTCCTAATGAAAAATCTTTGTCGAAGTGCGTGAAAAAGTTTCCGCCTACGTCGCATCATAACATAGCAAAATCACTCGGAGTCCCTCCTTCAACAGTAAGTCGCGTTTTGAAACGCTTCTGAGATCAGTTGTCTCTCGATCAGAAACAAGGACCTGGCGGCAAGCGATAGCCTCTGCTTTTGGGTGGCCGCTACCTGGATAAAAATAACCATACAATTACAATTCAATAATATTAAATAACATTAAAATCTATTTCCGACAATGCATCTTATTGTTCATGAATCAGATAAATGAAAAATGCAAATTGTCATTACAGATCACAACACACAACAGATCTAAAATTTACTCCATATGCTAGGATTTTCAACAATTGTTAAACAATAAAACTAATAGTAATTGACTCAAATTTGTTCGCAAAATAATGATTATTTCTACAGTTAAGATACATAACAACCCCCTTTTCTATTGTTGATGTCTGAATTTACAATATATTCTATTGTGGTAACAAAAATTTCTATTGTCATCTTATCATTGCGAACAATGCTTTTAATTGTACATACTATAGATTCTATTGTATGGTTACAATATATTCAATTGTAAATCTAAGAGATTTTTTTATTCGGGTAGTGCTTTCGACCCACTCGGCCTCGACTTCTACTTCCTCATGGCGATGGCTTTGTTGGCCAAATACTTTTCGACCGCCTGGCCAGTCGCACCGATCTTCCGACCCAAGGTCATGGAAGGATTTCGTCACCTTGTCTTTCGTCCTCTGCTTCAGCGCTTGCTGCACCTTTCGGTCACACAAAACCGTCGAACGGCCGGAACCCGGCTTGCGCTCGATGCTATCACCTATATCCAGAAACACCAGGATCATCTATGTATCCAGCCGACACAAACTGTAATTATGAATTATCGAGCATCACTGCTTCAGTGTTTTCACCATGCGGGTCGTAAACTAAACATTATTTTTTCTGTATATAACCTATTTACAGTACTGGACAAAATGAATCATTCACTGACACCAAAAATGGTTTCTGGGTGAAATTTTCTTCGCTTTTAAAATAAACGTCTTCGTTCATTCGGAATAGTTCTAGTATTTTTCATAATGCTCCTAGTAGTTATATGAATAATATGTGTGAAATAGTTGGTGCATGCCAAAAATAAACTACTTACTGAGTTTTGAAATGATTCTTCGATCAATTCACAACATTGCCACACACAAATTATGTTTGGAACAGACTGTCTTTATTTTCGTTACTTTAACAACAATATAATGTTAAACATATTGATACCAACGCATTTACAATTTCATTCAACCTCATATTGCTTGTAAATAAAGGAAATTTTTGTGTTTTTCTAAAAACTCACTTGCTAAATTAGTTTTACTTTGTTCGTAATAAAGCTCAATTCACTTAAAATTTGGACTCACTGCTTGATTTTTAATCTAGCTCCTAATCGTCAGTTCTCAAATGTTGTTACAGCAGATTCTTTGGTAAGCTTTCCTAAGTTCTGTACGATTAATTAAATTAAAAAAGTTTTGCCAGTTGAAACCCGCGAGGAGGAAACTAATTTTGAACACCTTCGTTGAAAATCCAACGTGATCAAGTTGAAAAATTACGAAATCGTTGAATTTGGCAAAATCTTCCATGCAGTGTCCTCAAACGTTTCCGTGAGTGAAAAAGAGAGGTTCTCACGTGGTACCCAGGATGAATACTAATTTACGACGAAACTTTTGTGAAGCACGCGATTTGCAGCTGTGGTCGCAAGTTTTCGTTACAAACAAGTCTGTGAACTCAGAGTTATACAAGCAAGAGTGCCTGAAAAAATATGCATTCCAACATATATCAAAGCACACAAGGACACTGTAGTTTTATGGCCAACTTTGGCTAGTTCCCCTACAGTCGAGAGACACCTCAATAGTTCCGTGATAAAGGGGTGGATTTCATCGAAAAGACCTCAACTCACCCAATTGCCCTCAATCGTAAAATATTGGGCAATCGTTATGCACAAGCTGGAAAAGACTCGAAAAGTGACTCAAGATGCTGCAGAGATGAAGAGATGGTAGAATAAAACAGTCACTCAAGTTGACGAACTGTGTGCCAGTGATATGATGAACCCTTTTCCTCAAATTTGCGCTTTTCATCATATTAATAGAAATATTTGAATATATTGGTCTATACAAATTCACCTTATTTAAAATAAGTCCAGGGAATCGAATGCTTACGTCCCCTACACTTTCCAAGCAATGAGAAGTTCAGGCTTGTTTTAAGAAACGAACTCAAAAGTTCGCATTCGGTTCAAATTAAGTTCCGTAGAATTTTCTAGCTGAATAACATGGCACTGGCCATAAAGGGTGAGTAGATAATTATTGTGACATTTCAGAATAATTGGTAAATTTGCCATAGTTATCGCAATGAAACAGTTTTTTTTAGTAGTTCAGTATATGTGTTTATTTCAGCTGTATGGGAATACAATAAAATGCCCATATGCGCGAGAGACGCCTTCTATCAGAGCATGTACAGTCATTTCAAAGTTCGTACATCATGGTGGCACAATAGGTTGGTAGGTTCATGTATTTCGGGACAAAATCCACAAAATTAGCCTCACACCACTACTGCATGGTTTGAGAGTAGTGGCATGCGGCCAAATCGACCAAAGCAACGGTAGAAGCCGTTTTAGAAGGCACTCAGTTTTAAATATCATCATTTATGGTGAGTTTGGTCACGAATGGATCGCTCTTTTTTCACAGTTTTCAGCAGCTTCTTGCTTCGTGGGGTCATTTTCTACAGCGTTTTTTCCGTGACGAAAATTTACTGTGGGACACCCTTTTTTTGACAACAATGTTAGAAGCTACTGACAAACTCTTCTTGTTTGAGTTCAACGTTTAGTTGGTTTGTTTAGACGTACGGTCAACGTGGTTCCGGAGTTATTTTGGGTTTTCTTGGGGTAACCAACTGACATACACTATACACTGTTAAAGCCTAGTTTTGCCATATTTTGCATAACATTATTAGAAATGGGCTCTCCGGATGTAACTTAGATTATAACATTTTTTATACTGGTTTGACCGTCATGATATTTTGATAAATGCCCTAGGACCATTGCCAAGCCAACAGTCCGCCTTTTTAAGCAAGTAATTTGTCGAACTTGTATATATCCAGAAACAATTGGATGAGAAGAATAGAATCTCATGGGAGGTTTTTTTTTATACTCAATGGCTATTAGGCTTTTTGACGTTTAATCATCTTTTCCTTTCTAGCATATGCAGAGGAATGATGGTTTGTTTTCCTCCAAAATATGTTCCTTCTTTTTTGCTCTCCTTTGATCTTAATGGCGCTGTAGTGTGCGTGCGTTCAAGTCAATAAGCCTAATATTACTAAGACCAATTTGATGCGAAATTCACCCACCAGGTGGTGCTAGTTAGTGAATAATGCAGTGAAGTTTTGTATCTAAAGCATCAGATGAGCTACGAGAAAGTTCCTAAGACGATCAAGGACTGTCTGATAATGACTAGATTTATTTGGAAGTAAACAAGCCGGTGGAGCTAGTGAGCAAACCATGTTTGACAACTTCTGTATTTCAAGCATATGATAAGGTCTTCGATCACTCAAATTGCTATCTTTGAAATGTGACTGAAATGTTATCTGAAAAACCTTTGAACACATGTCCTGTACAATAATCTATTACTTTTTCAGAAAAAATCATACATCTTTTTATTACATTTTGGGCAAGATTGATTTGTAAGGTGTCAGCTGCAAGGTGTACTTCAGACCAATAGGTTCTACAAAAGTGAACCAATTTTAAATCGCTAGATGATTTGATTTCTGCGTAATTTTTCAAAGAATCCAGTGAATGTCAGATATATTTGTGACATAAATATATTATATTCTCTTAAATATTCGGCATATGGCATAACACATCCGTATTTACATCGTGTGCTTCCATTACTATTATTTTTTACAGCTGACTTGTAGGGCCTGCACCAACCCCCTGTCTCGCCGGAGGGCACGAAAGCTCTATTTAGAGCCCAACGCTGGCACGACGTTGATGATCGGCCGCCCCTAACATGGAGAACAAACGCCGTTTTGAGCCGCCCCTGACGTGGAGAACAGACGCTCAGGTTGAAGAAGGCCTTAAACTTTTGCTCTTATAGCGGGGTGACTCGCTTTGAAAGGGCTGCTTTCGGTTATTTGTGGGATTTTGGGAGAAACTCAACAGAGTTCAGCAACTGATAAGCCCTTCCACATCCTAGGCAGCCCCCACTGTCTATTCGGGAATGCTTATTTAATTCGCATCTAACCTCCATATCTGGAGGCCGTTCATGGTCCGCAACCTATGTCCTGCTGGGTGGCTAGCAGCTCAGCTCCGCCAGTCTCCACCTACTGCACGGATAGCCATATTACATATTCTTCCTTATAATCGGCATATTGGTAGGACCATCAGGGCACCTGATCAAACAGATTGATTGGGAGAGGTAGGAATGCCACCTGCTTCTGTATCTCAAGCATCTGATAAGCTTCGGGAAAGTTCTGAAGACGATCAAGGACTGTCTAATAATGACTAGATTAATTTAAATTTCAACCATCAGGTGATGTTTTTAAGCAAACCACTTTTTGAACGTTTTTACTTCTAGCATCTGATGAACTACGATGGTTAAATCATCAGAAAAGATGCTCAAGGGCTAGATTAATATGGCCAGAGCTTGAAATACAACTCCCTAGTGCTAGTGAACCAATACTGTTTTGAACTTCAGTATCTCAATTTGATGAGCCAGAAAGCAAGAATCTTCGAGTTCTTTATACGATCAAAAAAATTTTTGAACTTGATGAGCTAGAAAATGAAAAATTGTATTTTGATGAAAATTCTAATGATGATCAAGGGCTACAATATAAAGGCCAGTTGATTTGGAATTCATATCACAGGTGATGCTAATAAGCTTAGAAAATGCTAATTAAAGGGTAAAAGCTGGTTAGACTGCCCAAAATGGGTTAATTCTCCTAGTTCTTTGTAGTAGTTTCGTAACAAACTGCCATCGGTCTCTATTTCCAGACAAATTTGAACATCGTTTTTTTTTCTCCCGGACTAATCCACTATGTTCAGTTCCGCAACCTGTTGGTAAACATGCATATCATGCACATCCGTTCAAATATTTAACCAGCATTGTTGCCCTATCATAGTGTCCGCATTCACGCGGTTTGGTCATTAGAGGAGCTGCAGTTTTTAAAACAATAGAGAAAATCGCCACTCTAATCGTGTTAC
>JASCZW010018838.1:0-14725 GCA_034211315.2 Aedes japonicus | reverse complement strand
GTTAATTGAGACTACGCGTGAACAAATTCAAATGCATTAAAAATTACTGATGATGTCTTTAAATACGGATAACTTTAAAAAAACAATTACAATGAGCTCGGTAATTTGGGGGATCAGCCAGAAGCGGCAGAAAAGACTACGCTGGGCTGTTTATTTTCGTAAAATAGCTTTCATGCGTTTCGTAAACATGGATTTTGTGCATAGTCGAAATGCTATAATTACGCCTTTTGTAACTGTGCGACATGAATTTCGTGAAGACCAACCAATCACTGTTTCTCTTTTATCGCTATAACGTACTGCAAATGGTGTTGCAGCTGGGATGGGCCGGGAATAATTTATCCGTCCCAAAAATAAAATTAAAGCGCTGTCGAGCTGTAACTTCGTGCTCATTAATCAAGCGTCTCAATGAGTCATCGTGGCCTAGTGAGATTCAGCCAGAGGATTCAGTATCAGCTCTGTCCAAAAAATCGGGATTTCGAATCCATGTCAGAACCATTAAAGGCAACGCTTGACAAATCCGCATCGGTTGCGCTTTTTTCCGTTGATTACAAGTCGAATAAAGTAGATCAAGCCGGTCCATAAACGTGCAACAACCGGAGAGACGTTTCCTTTTTAATTGTGACAAAATATTCGTAGCTCTACGTACAGGCTTCGTACAGTGCACGAATGTTCATTCTCTGTCGGCAAATGCTTCGTGCTTTTGACGGTTGAGCGTGTGCCATTACTGACGAATGCATCTTCATGAAAAGTGCAGACCAGTTTCGTTGCAGAGAGCAACGAATAGATTTGTAAGTATTACCTCCGATTTTTATGCAATATAGGCATAATTAACTTTCAGTGCACAAGGCCCCTCGAACCGAAGTATACTTCGTCAGAGGAGTTAATCGAAATGCTAGACGGTCAATCCGAAGATAATTGGCGGAATCATTGAAAATCGACCTCGCATCAGTAAGAACTTTTTCGCGAGGATCTAAGTCTACCTTGATTGAATGATGAGAGACAGTCGCTAGTGGAGATTTTGATATGGGAGTTCGTGAATGTACGTCATTGGCTAACGTCATTCATTGACTGGAACAATTTCACTCTGGGCACTCTACAGCCCCTACCTGGAACGATCGCCCGCCACTACCTGAGCGTTCAACTTCGTATAAATAATAGCCGGACTACGATCATCCAGCTTCGGTGATGGTTTGGAGCGGAAATTACTAGCCACCGGCAAACCCTCTGGAATATTCGTTGAGATGGGCGTTGGAAATTTATAAACTAAGGCCTCCTCGCGTTTGATTTACTGGACGCTTTTCTTTCAGTGTGGGTACTGGATTGTTTCGCGAATCGCTTTAAGACGTTACCACTGCAATGACGGCTAACGCTCTCCACTTTATTTCGTGGTTTTCAAGATGTGTACGCAGCCAATAGTGATACAGATGTCCGTCGGAAGCTTCTGGTTGGCTTCGTGAGTCTGTCCAAGTTAGAATTTCGGTTTACGCAAAACTGCAACGACCAAAGTACAGCATGGAAGTTATATCTACGTTAGAAATGGTTGATGCTGATGTTAATCCATCTTTCCTGTAAAATTCTCGGAGCTTTATGTGGTCCACCCGCCATCAGGCTACGGCCTCCTCAAAACTGCGCCCGCCGTGACGAGTCTCCATCTTCTATTGAAATCATGGGTACCATTTGCTTTCATCTTAGCGTTGAAGAGTTTCCGCTTAACTAGAGCCCAGTACTTGGGCTCTAGTTAAACTATTGGAAGCAATGTTTAGTTGGACAGTAGGGTGATCGTTTTACATCGTTATTGATAGTGTCGGTAGAGATTTTAGATTTTCGACTTTTTGACCCAGCAACTTCGGGAATTTGGACTCCTTCTTTTAGTCTGACAATGCTCGGCAGCGGTCAATTCTGTATTGCGGTATAAAAAAACGGGCCCGGAAGCTGCTTCAAAAGTCTACAGGTACTTTTGTTTCGCCGTCCATTAAGATACAGGTAAGTGTTCCAAAAAATTGGTGTAAAGCTTCTTGGCGCGACCTTTTTGCAGTGAAATTTAGCTTGTCATCGTGGCTAGGCACCTTTTTCAATAGGTACTCCCTTAAGTCCTTGTGCTCTGCTGCTTTATACTACATACTTTGCACGTATGATTTTGACTTCTCCCAACTCTACCGACTTCGTTCGCACAGAAAGATTGGGATTCTTATCAATGATGGCTGCCACCGTCTTCTTCTTTTGTCGGGGAGCATACTTTTCGATTTGTCCGCTTCCAAAGCTTCAGATTCACAGGCAAACTCTGATCAAATGAATTGCAGGCACAAAGACATGGAATCTTTTTCGGTGGTTGCAATTTCTTGGCAAGATCGCTTACCGATAAATTCGGATTATTCTGCCGATCGCACATAACGCGTTTGCGCAAAAATTCCAACTCGATTCAACGTCATTTTACTGGAAATGTGGCGAAATGTAAACATGACGTACCAGTGGAGAGTTTCGAGATTTCATGTTGGTGAAGTGTTTAAATGATCCAGCAAACAATTCCAAAAATCTACACTGAGAAAATGGTCCGAAAATCTAACGTGGGCAGGCTTTATTAGGGTTCACTGCGCCGAGATCGTTTGGTCCTTGGTGACCATGGTCTGATGCCTGATCTCAAAGTCGTCAGTGTGCAATCATCTCGCCTCGCCAATCAGAATGTTAACTGTTCCCCCAGCAAACTTACCCAGCCACTGGCAATATTTTGTAGCACCTCTGATGCAAAGCGCGCCTGAATTGAACCCCTAGATGGCCGCCTGCCTGCGGGACAGTAATCCTTCAGCCCCAATCACTCATGTTCCATTGACGTCTGTCACAGCGAGATTTAACTCATCTTCTCAACATCGACAACCTTGGTTACCTTGAGACCTTTCTTAGCTGTCAAAGAAGTCGCCGGTTAAAGGGTGATACGGTCAAAATTTGGTCAAGGGAAAACGCGTGTAAATCGGTGAAATCGTTTATTTAAAAAATCAAATTAAATTTCTTTTTCAAGTTCAATTAGTATAAAATTCAGGAAAAATATTCAGTTAGGCTTCCGCTTTTCCAAATCCGAATTGCCGGGCCTTACGCTTGACCCCTGCCATCAGATTTTGTACAGCCACCTTGTCCACCTTCTTCGCCGCAGAAAGCCAGTTTGCCTTGAACTGCTGCTCGTCCTTAGCAGTTTTTTGGTCTTCTTTAGGTTCCGCTTGACAATAGCCCAGTATTTCTCAATTGGGCGGAGCTCTGGCGTGTTGGGAGGGTTCTTGTCGCTTGGGAACCACCTGCACGTTGTTGGCGGCGTACCACTCCATAGCCTTTTTACCGTAATGGCAAGATGCCGAATCCGGCCAAAACAGTACGGAACAACCGTGTTTCTTCAGGAAAGGCAGCAGACGTTTATTCAAACACTCTTTCACGTAAATTTCTTGGTTGACAGTCCCGGAAGCTATGAAAATGCTGCTTTTCAAGCCACAGGTACAGATGGCTTGCCAAACCAGATATTTCTTTGCGAACTTTGACGGTTTCGTGTGCTTGAAAATATCTGCTACCTTTCCCTTCCTTTTGCCGTATAAAACTCCTGTCCCGGAAGCTGCTTGTAGTCGGCTTTGACGTAGGTTTTCGTCGTCCATTACCACGCAGTCAAACTTCGTCAGCATCGTCGTGTACAGCCTCCAGGATCGCGCTTTGACCGTCGTATTTTGTTTATCATCGCGATTTGGAGTCACTACCTTCTTGTAAGTCGATAGTCCGGCTCGTTTTTGGCTCGATGCACGGTTGTAGACGATACACCCAGCTTATTTGCGGCATCTCGGAGAGATAGGTTAGGGTTTCGCTTGAAACTACCGGCAACTCTCTTTGTCGTCTCAGCGGCTTCCGGTTTTCGATTTCCCCCGATCCAGACTTCCTGGCTGTCGACAAACGTTCGCCAAACACTTTAATTACATTTGTAACGGTTGATTTGGCAACTTTTAGCGATTTTGCCAACTTTGCGTGCGAGTAGCTCGGATTTTCGCGATGCGCGAGCAAAATTTTGATACGCTGCTCTTCTTGCTTGGACGGCATTTTGACAACTGAAGAGTGAATTCCAAAATCAAAATAGGAGCAACATTCTACACACACACACCTTCAAAATGAGGGGTGTTCAGGTTTTTTAAATGCAAAATTGAAAGAAATACGTCAAGTTGATATTGACCAAATTTTGACCGTATCGCCCTTTATTGGATGACGGGGCAGTTTTGGATGTATAAACAAAGCAAAAGTAAGAGTGAGTGTTGCATGCAGGTGAGGTCAGCGGCAGTGAAAAGGGCAACAAAATTATAAATACTATTTGTTTCAATTACCAGTCTAGCTGAAATTACTTTAGATAGTGGAAACTAACCTACGTTTTATAATCTTTATAGAATATCAGCGAAGTATCGTAAAAACAAGGTAGATACACAAATACGTAAAACCTTGACTTATTTCTCAAACTATTCTCTACTCTAGTTACACGTTGCTTTTTAGTACGCATTAGACAAATAAAATAAAAAACTAAGAAGAGTACACTTACCGCTACCGCAACACAATATTCAATGGAGAAATCTACAGAAACCAGAAACACTCGCTAATATGATTATGTGATAATACCATGTGTACTAGGAAAGAGGCCCCATCGTTGATCTTTTTTCTCCTTATGCTATTTGCTAAAGCTAGTAATAACGAAATTTCCTTAGGTTAATTAAATCCGTTTTTTCTTGTTTCCTAAAGGAATTTTTACAACACTACCAATAATAAAGTGTTGCGGAATTGGAAAATAAGTCTTCCTTTTTAGTCTGTCTGTTGCCAAAGCAGCAACACTCTGCATGCTGTGACATTCTTGTTTCCATGTTTGGCTGTTATTGGTTGCAACCCAGGCTTTGGTACATTTGGCGTATTTAAAAAATAGTTTTTTATTATGCAACGCTACATTACATTTCTTATTATAACTCATAACTCATAAAGTTTTTAGGCTGAGGGCGGGATTCAACTAGTTAGACACTTGCTAAGATAAGTTTGATAAGACATTTGGTAGTATGGATCACGAAAAGTTACACAACTCTTCTTGTAAGAGACAGAAACTTTCGATAATTCACTATACTCATTATTTTGTTCCTTCGGTTTGTGCCTAAATGGCGCCTACTTGAATATAAACAACCGCCAAGTTCATGCATTTCCATCTTAAAATTTTACCAATAACAAGCTTTTTACTACGTTATTGATACAACAGGCTATAGTTGGGAACATACAAAAAAATATGGACAAAACATTGGGTGCACGATTATCTTGTCAAATCATTGTTATTTTAGCTATGTGAACAGTAAGTTTGTAACGTGTAACCTTTATGTTCTGCACATCCAGACTGCATTACTTGCTTTATCGATTCAATTAAGCCAAATTTAGATCCCTTGAAATCGTGTTGATTATCTGTTCAGCATAACCAGTTGAAAAAATGATGCCCCAAAAGTTCAAGAAACCGAAAATTACGCGGAAGTGAACAACTATTAGATGATCAATATTGTCTCAATTGCTTCGGATTACATCTATCATGCTTATAGCAACATAATTTTGTTGATTATCGCTAAATTAATGACACATTTAGTACATAGGCCGAATGAAGGAGCTAGGCTAACATTACATCCCCTTACCCTAAATAAAATAAAGTATGAAATAAAATCAGTTAATTATAATGTAAATCGACTAAAAAAGTTTGCCCTACAACGTATCATTGTCTTCGCTTCCATTCAAATCTGTACAACTGTCGTCAGCATTATCTACGGTCGCTTTGTTATTTACGAGATGAAGGTAGTCGTTTCACATAGTTGAATTCTGTCATGATGAGATCCTTCATTTTGTGGTACAACTGCTTGACCTTTTGAGCATCGAGCTGCTTTGAAGAAACGGCTAAGCTGCTGACCACCTCACATGATTGGCCATTTGTTTCCGAAGTACCGAGAATTTCGTCGAACTTCTACGGATATGCTAGAAGACGTCGCGCTTGTTGCCTGTGTTGCCTGTGTTCAGCTCACCTCAAACGCATCCTCTAGTTGGCTTATGAGATTATTCTAGTAGAGGAAATCGGGTAAAATGGACAATTTACTGAGGTCAACCCTAAACGAAACCATCACCGCTCGATTTTCCGGACATTTTTACATAAGTACAGTGCAAGTGAGAGCAATATTTTACTGGCGCCAATCTTCCGAACCACATGGTATATGAGTTTATGCATGTGTGAGGGAAAGTCGGGTAAAATGGACCACTTCTGGCATCCGATCAAAGTAAAACGTGTTTCCTATAGTTCTTCAGCTTGTTTTTGCAAATTTACAGTGCATTTGGGTTCAATATAGTAGCAACAAGTTTAGCTTTTGGGTAATAATTCTAGTTTGCATCCAAAAGGAGGAAAGAAATGGGCAAAATGGGACACTAACTGTGGTCAACCCTAAATGCAACCAACACCATTGGATTTCCCGCATTTTTTCCCATAAGATAAGCTATTTTTCAGGACTCCTACCCAGCGCCGTCTAAATTTGCCAGGATTTTGGATCCATTTTTTGGCCACCGTGCAGTGGCTTGAAGAGCAACGTTAACATTGGCGACCGGAACCGTCAACCAGGAAATTTATCCTGAGCGAGGTCCCTACAAAAACGTCTTCTGCCTTTCCTGAAGCGACACAATTGTTCCGTTCTATTTTGGCCGTATTTGGCATCTTGCCATTACGGCAAAAAAGGCCGATTGAGTGGTATACTGTGCAGCGTAAAACAACGTTCAAGTGGTGCCCAAGGACAAGAACCCTCCCAACACGCCAGGGACCCGTTCAAACAATTTTGGGCCAAGAGAAGACTCAAAAAGAAACGGTACAAGGCAAACTGACGTTCTGCGGCGAAAAAAGTGGCCAAGGAGACTGTAGAAAATCTTATGGCAGGTGTTGAACGAAAGACCCGACAATTCGTGTTCCGGAAAAAAGGAAGCTTAGCTGAATATTTCTCCTGTATTCTGCATTAACTGAACTTGAAAAAGAAAAAGAATTTGAATTATAAGTAAAGAACTATGATCGACTCACACACATTACTGTTTGACCAAATTCTTAATCATAGAACACCCTTGATATACAGAATTCTGTATCGAAAAACTTCAAAAAAATTTGTATCATTACAGATAAATCTGTACATGTGGCATCCCTGGTTGCTAGCCTATGGTTACAACGGCTGGATGGATGACAAATACTATGTTTATAACTGCTGACCATGCGATCGTTGATGCTTTCCTTTTCACGCTACAGCACGAACGTGCACAGAAAAAAATCCCTGAACTGCAGTCATGAATTTGAGAACTAGTTTACGGTCCGTTTTCATTTTCGGGAACGCTTTTGTTTCTGTGTGAGGGACGACAGTTGAGCAATTTATAGGGCATCAACAGCCGACAGACAACGATCAGCTGGCGGGGTCTCACACTGATCAGTCGATCGTTGCTGCTCTCGGGTGAGTGACGTCTCTGTTATCGATCATCAGAGCATGGTGGATGGGTGGCTGGATTTTGATTGAACGATAACAAACCAGGTACACTCTATCGCCACGGCGTGATCCGGCCACATTTGACTCCGTGGTCGGTAATTTCCCATTTTTGGTTTATTTATAGCAGTGATAGTGATAGCAAAGAGGTGTGTGGTGTCTTGCCACCTATCCGAAGGTGCCGCGAGTCATTTACCCAAGGTGCTGCAACCCATAGGTGGTGGGATTGTGCTCAATCCGGAAAGCTACAGAGAGGAATGTCGGCTTATGGAGCCTAAGATAAAGGGAAGGTTCCTTATCTGTCGCAAGTAGGTTTCGGAGCTGACAATATGGAATATATTTTCAAATTTTGTAGGAAAACCATAAATAACCATCTATCAATAAATTTACAGCCTGCGGTGTTGTTATTTTTATGCTCAACTGGCATGGTAAATTATATTACGATATTATGACTAGACAAATGTATTCATGTATTTGCATTAAAGTTGAGTTTCGATGACTCAAATTCTACAAATTTCTGTTGTAAGTATCATACAAGCATATGACAGTAAAATCTTTAATCTTTTTTAAGAAATAACATTTCAGCATTATTTTTCTACGAGAACTAGAGAATCAATTTTTCAACAAATTCCCGAGCTTATTATATTTTACAAAGCGACACAGCGTATTTCACCATGAATCTAAGTCGATTGAAAAACAATCTACGTTGAGTTGAGAAAATTTAGAGCTATAATATTAATTTTGCATGTTTTTGAAGAAGTACACACCAGTGGAAAGCAAAGATCACATATTTGATAAATTTGCTCCTCATCTGCAACCGATAATAAATTTAAATCAAATCACAACGATGTGCGTTAGACTGTGTTATATACTTTATAACAGAAATACATTCATGAAATTTATTAAAACTTGTTCGGAACATAATTATCATTCGACATTTCAGTTGAGGGTTTGGGCTCAAATAGTTTCTTGGATCACTTTTGAAACTCATACTGATATGTTGCAAATAGGAACCACCTCTTGACACTTTTCTGGTTGCAGTTCAGTGACCTATAACACCATGGTTGCCTTATAATTCTTCCATATTTTGTCTCAAAGAAGCCAATGTTACTTTATTGCAACAACTTGTAGTACTTGGTTAACAAATCGATTCCTAGATTGCGACGTATTCCCCGAAGTGTACAATAATATAGTATCAATTATACTATAATCACAATATAAGTCATTTCCATTTTTTCTGTATTAAAACTTCATTCTGCAAACGATGTGTAATACATCAGTAATACCAATATTTAAATATTAAACATGTTCAAAACCTCACAGTAATTCTTTTTGGACGTGTTACCACTGCGTCCACTGAGTTGAACTTTTGTGGAAAGGAAATTAGTGTTTTCCATGGTAACACATTTGTTGGAAAGCAGTAAAAGTGACTTGAATGTAATTCAATATGGTCACAATCAAGTTGTTGCAACTAATTACGGTGGTTGTGTGTTGCTTAGGTTCAACCTTCAGGTGGGACCATTATTATGTTTTTTATTTTATTTTCAGATCAAATAAATTTCAGATTAAATATGATAGTAGGCAATTTATAACTCAGATATGTCAAAAACTCTGATGTTACTTATGTGTGATTACAAGCAGTGTAAACTATCTATTTAGCTTTAAATTGTTCTGATTGAACGGTTGAAGGTCGTATTCGTCTGTTGTGCCAAAAGTGGGTTTGTTGGTCAAGTGGTAAAGTTTTTGCTCAATAGGCACAAATCAGCTTAGATGATAACTTTGGAAAAAAATCATGACATTCATTGTCTTCAATGAACTATTCCCCAGTGAATCTCCATCCACGTGGACGCTAATGTTAATGCTAATGCTAATGTTCAACAGTGCATTATTCTAACTAGTATATAGAAAGTGCTATAATCACTGTTGATGATGATGATGATGACATACTACCATCTATTGTAGCAAGGTAACTTTCCATAGCAGTGGAATAATCTGAAAAACGATTTGATCAGGATTCTACTGTTGTTTGTGATCTTCAAGCTCCTGTATGAAGGGCCAAAAACGTTTGGGCGGGCCCGTAAGCAGAGACACTTACGCGAAACCCGCGAATAAAGGGAAGAGAATCTCCTTCCAAAAGCAAGTTCACACAAACAGCATTAGAGTCGAGCCCTCGATTGACAGAATAAACCCAATAGATGGGGTCGAAGAGCCCGCCCTCGTTCCACGAAATGTTAACAATAGGGAGGAGGCAGTCCCATGCTCCCTATCCAAATCGTTTCAATTGGGTGCCCTGATGGTCCCTCCCTTTTCCCGTTGTATATTATGTCGATATGATGATATTCAGTATATTTTGTAATGGTCATTTGATTGCTTACCTTGTGTTAGAAAATTTGTCTGAAAGTAAAATTGGTTAGGGTTTATACCGTTCTTGATTGCTCTGTGTTGTCTCGATGTTACTGCATTTGAAGAGTTGACTTTAGGATGACGATATGATATTGCTCGTGGTCATAGAATAGGAAAGAGAAAAGAAAGGAAAAGGGATTAATGATTGGTAACACGCTATGTGCATGTCAGATTTTCATGGTGATATTCTCACAATGGCCGTTCAGAATGGTTCGACGGATGCATATGAGAGATCATTCCCGTTGAGTTTTCGCTCGTTTACTCAATTCCATCATGTTTGGTTTTAGAATACAAGAAACGTTTTACAACGTGCTTCATTTGGGAATAACAGGGCAATGATCCCCATCGCATCTTCAAGTGATCATTACAAGCTGTCCATTTGGTTCAGGCACTTTTGAACGTTGATGGGGCAGCCGATTCACACTCGAAATCTGCCGCGACCGACTCGACAGAACGCGCCCATACCCCTTTCTGAACCGGCAGGGAGAAAGTGCTATAATCACTGTTATACTCAAATGATAACCAATGATGAATGTCACTTACATATGACGTTCCCACGGCTGGGGTTTAATTTTTATAGCAATACATGACGAGAAAAATATATGAAAATAATCTAGCACAACAATTCTTTCACAAGTGATATCTTAAAATTGTGCTTTTGGATCTATTTATTGGCTAATGAAATGCATTGGGTTTCAATGACTATTTACTGGTTGAGACAGAAAATATAATTTGCATGATCCTCAGATCTTTTAAAATGTAATCGTTTCACTTTGTTACCTTACCAGTTCGATCAAGAAATGGGCAGCCATTTTGTACACAGAGGTTGATCCCAAACAATCCGGTGCATAATTAAATCCAAACAGACGTGAGAGTGAGTTATGTGTGAGTGTGTGTGTGTGTGATGGGGGGGGAGGGGGGGAACATATGATTTTGGGTTGGCGCTTTCTTCTTTCTTTTCAGAGAGCGAGTAATGGCGCTATAACCATAAGCCATAGGGAGCTAGGACTATACTGCCGTTATACGCATAACTGTCCCATGTATATAGGGAATCCCATAGAACATGGGACAGTTATGCGTATATCTGCTAGTATAGTTATGCTAAAGTCCCAACCGTTTGAAGATAAATGGAGCATTACTTAAACCTCTTAGACTAGATGCTCCCAACGACCATTTTTGAATACATTTTTGTTCTGTGCACCAAACAGGGCATTCTGTTCAACTATTCTCTCCGACTATTCATTTCCTTTTTCCTTTGATATCTACTGAAGGCTACGTGGGTTCCCCGTGTCTTCTTAAGGTAGATACCAAATCCTCCCTATCACCAACGGTTGCATGGACGTGGCCAGGTGAGCGATCGAGGAGTGTTTTCGTGGTGATTGTAGCGTGAAGAAACGTATCAGAAGCTGGTTTCGTTTCATGGTGGCATGCAATGTCTCCAACGAATTATTCCTCATCGTAGCTCCATCCACGAGGTGTGCAAACGTCAATGCTAATGCTAATGCTAATGCTAAGGAGCTTAACGAACAATTTGATATCAAAACATCATTGATACCTTCAGTAATTCTCATGTTATTCACAAAATATGAATTCATCAGGTTTTTTTCCATATTGCATACAAGCGTTTGGGGGATAACTACAGAAATGATACAAAGTTGGAGGATCAGACTTTTCTCATCCTAATTTTCAAACCAGTGTGCAGATTTGATGAACGGGAGCTAAAATTTGATAAAATTCGGTTTGACATTTGAATTTTCACAATCACAGTAAATGTGACCCGTTTTTCAAAATATGTACACAAATCTCTCCATTAGAGCTTTGGCTATCAATGTTTAAGCTTAGTTTACTTGTTCCTTCGTTAGAAATCTAAGCCTCGGTGATTTACTAAGGCTAGGTATGCTAAATTTGATTAATTGGGCTGTCAAAATTAATTTGGAAAATGTAGAAGGACTATTCCTCTTCATTTCTTATTTTCATGTCGGGTTTTTATTGATTACGTGCATTCGTGCTTACAAATTTCATCAAATTCACGATTTGAGGCGATTTCCACCCCCCGGGGCAGATTTGCCTCGGAACTTGTATCGGAAGAAGTTGTATGCAAGTTGGAGGATAAGACTTTTCTCAGTTTAATTACCAAACCAATGTACAGGTTTGATATGTGGAAGCTTAATGAACATTTTGACATAAAAGCATCATTGATACACCAAGGTTTTCTCGAGATGTTCACAAAATAAGGTTTCTTTTGATTTTTTTGCGAAGGCACCAAATGAGGTGAAGAAATAGTTGGAGGATAAGACTTTTCTCATTCAAATTTTCCAACCAAAGTACAAATTTGATGGACAGGAGCTTAACGAACAATTTGATATCAAAACATCATTGATACCTTCAGTAATTCTCAAGTTATTCACAAAATATGAATTCATCAGGTTTTTTTCCATATTGCATACAAGCGTTTGGGGGATAACTACAGAAATGATAGAAAGTTGGAGGATCAGACTTTTCTCATCCTAATTTTCAAACCAGTGTGCAGATTTGATGAACGGGAGCTAAAATTTGATAAAATTCGGTTTGACATTTGAATTTTCACAATTTTGTGAATATTTTTAGTAAATATGATCCGTTTTTCAAAATATGTACACAAATCTCTCCATTAGAGCTTTGGCTATCAATGTTTAAGCTTAGTTTACTTGTTCCTTCGTTAGAAATCTAAGCCTCGGTGATTTACTAAGGCTAGGTATGCCAAATTTGATTAATTGGGCTGTCAAAATTAATTTGGAAAATGTAGAAGGACTATTCCTCTTCATTTCTTATTTTTATGTTGGGTTTTTATTGATTACGTGCATTCGTGCTTACAAATTTCATCAAATTCACGATTTGAGGCGATTTCCACCCCCCGGGGCAGATTTGCCTCGGAACTTGTATCGGAAGAAGTTGTATGCAAGTTGGAGGATAAGACTTTTCTCAGTTTAATTACCAAACCAATGTACAGGTTTGATATGTAGAAGCTTAATGAACATTTTGACATAAAAGCATCATTGATACACCAAGGAGGTGAAGAAAAAGTTGGAGGATAAGACTTTTCTCATTCAAATTTTCAAACCATAGTACAAATTTGATGTGCAGGAGCTTAACGAACAATTTGATATCAAAACATCATTGATACCTTCAGTAATTCTCATGTTATTCACAAAATATGAATTCATCAGGTTTTTTTTCCATATTGCATACAAGCGTTTGGGGGATAACTACAGAAATGATAGAAAGTTGGAGGATCAGACTTTTCTCATCCTAATTTTCAAACCAGTGTGCAGATTTGATGAACGGGAGCTAAAATTTGATAAAATTCGGTTTGACATTTGAATTTTCACAATTTTGTGAATATTTTTAGTAAATATGATCCGTTTTTCAAAATATGTACACAAATCTCTCCATTAGAGCTTTGGCTATCAATGTTTAAGCTTAGTTTACTTGTTCCTTCGTTAGAAATCTAAGCCTCGGTGATTTACTAAGGCTAGGTATGCCAAATTTGATTAATTGGGCTGTCAAAATTAATTTGGAAAATGTAGAAGGACTATTCCTCTTCATTTCTTATTTTTATGTTGGGTTTTTATTGATTACGTGCATTCGTGCTTACAAATTTCATCAAATTCACGATTTGAGGCGATTTCCACCCCCCGGGGCAGATTTGCCTCGGAACTTGTATCGGAAGAAGTTGTATGCAAGTTGGAGGATAAGACTTTTCTCAGTTTAATTACCAAACCAATGTACAGGTTTGATATGTGGAAGCTTAATGAACATTTTGACATAAAAGCATCATTGATACAACAAGGAAGTGAAGAAAAAGTTGGAGGATAAGACTTTTCTCATTCAAATTTTCAAACCATAGTACAAATTTGATGTGCAGGAGCTTAACGAACAATTTGATATCGATCGTAGTGTGCTGTGCTCAAAGTAAAACGCGAGAGGTTTTCTGCTGTCATTTTTGCAGCGTTTTATTATGCATGAGATAAAGAATAATGTTTTACCAAGTGAAAATTGTATTTGTACCTTCAACTCAGTTTTGTGTTAAACCTACGTGCAGTTGCAGAAAGCTGATGGCGATAGGTTTTGCTCGTTGCTAGCTGCTTTCTCGAACCGATTCAATACATGATCAAGTACAATGCAGCTAAGTATCCTTTATATGTTCGTAACCCAATTAGTTTAGTTCCGACGAGTGAAATTTAGAGGTTAATATATGGGACCTAAGCTTTGGGCTGCGAGATCATGGACTTCATCTCCCTTATAGCATGATGAAGAGATTACTGCTATGTGTTTATTGCACGTGCCAACCGCTGAATGTCAGTTTCGTAGTTGTATGTTGTGTGGAGGTAACCAGAGGCAGGAGAAACGGTGGCAGTAGGACACTCCATTTTGGAGGTTTGGAAATGTGCTCTGTGAAACTCCTCGAAAAAATAACTGGTGTCTGAGGGCAACTAAATGTGATAAGGTGTAGCTTCTATCACTTCAATTCAATGACCGCGGAGGTACCAATCGGCCACCATCACACTTTGTAAGTTGCTTCAACGACATTTTAGATCTTGATTGAATTTGTGAATTTGTTTATATTCCATTATCATAAGGATGTAACGGCATATCGGCCCCATATTGAATACCATCAATTCGGCAAAATGATCATTGAGGCTGAAAGTAGCTATGCAATTTATTTTTAATTATTTGCGTGTGCATGTGTACTGTACCATTTTTAACAATTAACTGTATATGCTAAGCTGGAATATAGCTGCAGGTCAGTCCCATTC
>JASCZW010018837.1:0-14740 GCA_034211315.2 Aedes japonicus | reverse complement strand
AATTATATGCAACCTCGTATGCGATCATTGATTAGCAAATGCCTTGTTTAAGAATAGATCATTGCACCGAATGTATTAACCTCACTTTTTTGACAGTTCAGGGAGCTTGTTCACAAGGTGTTAGAACTTGAACCGCTCAAACAAAAATTTTCATTAGCTTTTTCCGGACTCTATTGGTAGCGTTAAGGCTCCACCAATTTGCAGCGTTTTTTTGCCGTCGCCGCAGCAAAATCGCAGCGGAAAAATCGCCGCAGTGAGATTAAATGGCGGCTTATGGGAGCGCACGAACCGACGCGATGCGTTTTTAAATGGCGTTAGTTTGTGCGCTCCCATAAGCCGCCATGTAATCTCACCGCGGCGATTTTTCCGCCGCGATTTCACTACGGCGGCGGCAAAAAAAAAGCGCAGTTTGGTGGAGCAGGAGGATCATTCTGCCGCGACCATTAGTTAGGGCCGAGCTACAATGGGGAGCGCAGCGGCGCGGTGCGGCAGTTTTTGACAGATAATCCATATATTTTATGTCAAAAACTGCCGCACCGCGCCGCTGCGCTCCCCATTGTAGCTCGGCCTTTATTCTACACAACTGAAGAATTGTCCGTTTCTCGTACCAACGTTTGTTAAGCTAATATCACACTGTTTGACAATAGGCAAAATATTTGTCTCGTTAAGTTTTACCAAATAATGCTGTTTGCAAAGTTATTTGTCCACACTATCACACTTTGATTATTTTTGACACATATTTGACTCAAAACTGTTTGGCCAAATATGTAAATCGATTTTTTGACCAATGTTTATCAAATAAATTTGCAGGGTGGCTACACAATCTTAATTCCCGCATTTTTGCTCGTTTTTTCCGACTGGGAAAATTAGTTTATAAAGATTGGATTAATTGATATTTTTGAAGTTTTTGAGGAAATTATTCAATCTGAATTTCTGTTCAATTTAGGCAATATGACGGAAAGTAGCCGCAAACCGGGCTTCTTGCGTATTGCATAACCCTCTTTGGTCTCTCATTTTGCAAACGAGAACAAAATTCATTGATCTTTTAAGTTTCTAGAAGCATACCCGCATAATCACAAACCATTCCTGGATCATTTCCCTTATTGTTGACGACCGTTTCCGTTACGGTTACGATGTTTATCCTTATAGTTGACAACTATAAACTAACAATCTCCTATATAGTTTCAACAATATGTCAGATGGTACAAGGCCAAATAACAATATACTGAATGGGCGGCTAAGTTAGGTTACCAGAGGAAAATGGCAATTTTCACGAACAAAATTTGTGCTATACTCTATGCCAAAAAGTTAGTATATAATCCAGACCGGCTGCAGACATTAAAAAACCTTTTAATAACAATATGGCAAACGTTAACAATATGTGTTAATGTAAAGGTTGTATGGTGAAAATGAGATTAAACTATTCGATAACAATAACATAAAAAGTGATAATATATGTTTTATTCGAAATACAGTTTCGACTATATAGCAAATTGTTTTTCGTTATGCGGGTAAACATCGAAGAAAAATAATAAAGCATTCAAGATTTTCAAATACAAATTCTGCCCGTGCGTTGCGTGCATGTTGTATGAAGAACTTCGTGATTTCAACGTCGTTGACAGTTCGTAGACAATTATCTGATCTACCAAACTCTTTTCAGTTTGGTTCACCACCAGGCACTTTTCATATATCATCCTCGCATTTTCGTTCGACAGGATGAGCACATCTTCAGAATTTTTTTCAAATCTGGCTCCTTTTTGGGTCATTCCAGTTTGAGCCAATTTTTTCTAAACGCTGTTCTTTTCTCTAGAATCCGGCAAGCAACGTCTTTGGAGACAAAATTGAGCACAGCTGCCAAAATTATTCTTTCACTTTGTGAGCAACTGCAGCGCTCAGATAGTCTTTATCTACGAACGTTTCCAGACACGGCCCAGAAGTTTTCTAGCTTTGCCCTAAAGTGTGTTATGATATAAGGGTTAATGCAGATGGCAATGGAGATTTGTTGAGTACCGTGAGATGCCCTATTACCGTGAGGTTAGCGACACTGCAAGTTGAAAACCGTTATAAAATGATGAATTCACATAAATGTGTATTTCTTCAAACGTCATTCAATTAAGTAGGGTGTACATTAAGAAGCAAAAATATAATTTATGTTGCTTTGTAAAACTAAAACATAAAAAATGTATGAATAGTTCAATACATGAATTTGCCTTATTCCGCGCACTTCAAGCATGGAGTTCCATACACCGCGTACAAGAGAGCCTAATTCCTTGGTAATGTTTTTTTCTTATAGATTGTATAAAAATTCATATTAAAAATGCTTATCATTCTAGCGATAGTCAAAGCATAGTTTCCAGAACTTTATTTATCAAAAAAATATGTAAACATTGAACATTAATTCAAAATTTTCCTCTATCCACTTCACGTCTGTTTTTTTTATTAAAGATTATAAATATTCGAGGTTTGCTTTGGATGTTTCATTGGTCCCTCCAAATTACTTTATTTAATAAATGAAGAAACTTCTTGAAACCATCGTCTCACTTGTTGCTCGGTTACGATGGTTCTGTTTTAAGGCAGAGTGCTTGGCATCCTTGGCGAATCGGTTGGATGGCGTTTCCAAAACCGACATTCCACTCTTCCTGGGACTCCATTTTTGAATGGGTTCCTGATTTTTATCTGTCTTAGGTACTGAGATACATTAACTCAAAGGTGTTGGGTGTTTACAGGGAATCCCGCTTTGGCCATGTCAACAGTTCATTTGACAAAACGATTCTCACCCTCAAGATTAAGAACTGTCGGATCTCCATGTGAACTTGTGTAACTTTGATTTTATCGCAGATCGTGTTTTCCGGTACATTAAACATCCGAAAGGCAGCTCGGATGGTGGCTCCACTTCTTACAAGGTCTAAGCGTTGTGCAATCAATCGACAGTGTACTGAATTTGTTTTGTCAGAATCATTCTGGAACAGAAACTCAAACACGGAATTAAGAAATCATAAATTTGGCGATGCCCCTAATCCGTGGTTAAGATTTTGATAACAAAAATGCACGAAAACTAAAATTATTGAGCGTTTATGTTAAATTGATTATTCATACCTGCAGCAACATAATCGATTCGTTTCACTTTCATTTTACATGGTTTTCATTGAAAAAAATAAACTTAACTTTTTTTCGCGTCCATAACCACTCAGCTAAGCCTGAACATAAAAAAATGCAGTTCATGGCAAGAATTTGTGTTTTACTTTTTTAATTCGTGCGCGTTTGACTATACCTCAAAATAGTGATGCCTTAGTGAAGTTGGTTATATTCTCTAACATTTGCGGCAATCGTTCGTAAAATAGTCAATTAAAATCTCAAAATATTCCTTATTTTATGTTGAGAGCGCGGTGTTAGGCGCTGCGCGGAATTTGGGCAGGTCACGGTAGCTCCTTCAAACCACAGTTAAAAGATCGACAGTCGTTGGGGAATGTCTTTGTCGGGATTTTTTTCAAATTCTCTCGCTTTCTTGATTGCCGATTTAGCGGCAAAACCGATTCCCAGAAAATTGCTCTCCGTCGATTCTATTTCAATTGACGATTTTGCTTTGACTGTAAGATGCCGGCAGAATCATTTTCTCCATAGCAGCTCCAACAAGTCCAGTCAAATCGTCAAAAAGAAACAAAGCCATAGAAGATTCGGACTCGACCATTGCTTCAAACGTGATGACAAAATTTAGTTTTGGTTCCAGCATCTTATCGTCTATAGCATCAACCGCATAAACACAGTACAAACATCAAATGGATATAGGTACTGTGCATACACTTCCATCATCAAATCTTATTGTTTTGAAAATGGCACGTGTTTAACAGTATCGTTGAAATTAAGATAGATCTCACCGGATATTGTTGCTGATGTTCAGTCTTCATTTGGAAGGCTTCCCTGTGATGCTAAAGGCTGCATTTATGTCTCTACAGAAGTAGCACCAACAACTGGTTCACTGTTGTAGAACCCCTTGGTCCAAAGTACACCTTGAAGTCAGCACATTGCTATACATATTTGCGCATTTGTTTTGATTTGGTGTTACTTTGACAGAATATTTGTGAGTGTTGATCACAATCATTGTGCAACAAAAGAAAAAAAAAACCTCAACGGCTTTACATCTGTACACCACGTGGTGGAAGCGTCTGAAATTATTTGTCAGCCACTCATGCGCGCTAGCTTTTTTTTCGCTCCACACACTGCCAACAATCAAAATCTCGCGCTATGAGACGACTCTATATCGATTTCTATACTGCATATAATCATCAAGTTATTCGCGACAAGCGGAAAAATACTCTTATTTAATCATTTATGTTTGTGTGGCATAATACTAACAGCACTAACAAACACAACTAAGCTGATATTAACTCTTCCTCCGTTTCGGAGGCGAAGCACAAACAAACAAAAAAAAAACGGTGTAAACTTCGGACCATCAAATTTTTTTGGAAGGAATCGATTATATTCACTACATCTTACACAAAACACGTAGAGATTTTATGGTTTCTTTGTTCGTTTAGGTTTAATTACGAATATAATTTTGATTTGATTTTTCACGAAAAGAACGCAGCAAACACATCAGTTCTTTGTTTGCATCCAATAGTATAGTTAAAAAATTAAACATATATTGAAAAACCTGCAATTTGACCAAAAGCAACCTGGGACTGTTATGCGTAGAACGGCAGTTAAGGACTTGAAAAAAGCTTCTGAGCAAACTGATATTTAAAATACGGAACGTGATTTAAACTGTTGAAGACCTTCAGAATAATTCCTGAAGCATCCTGAAGTCTTGAAAAAAAATATTTAGAGGATTTTCTTGAGATCTTTGATATCCTCAAGGTCTCTGAAATAAATTCTGAGCAATCTGCTAATATTTCCACGTAACAACATTAGGTGTTGCTCCTTGGCTGAGTTTCGTCTGCTTAAGTTTCGCAAGACTTATAATATTTGTGCTAAGGGTAAATATCGTAACAATAACGCAAACGGTCATCAACAATAAGTGATATGGTCCAGGAATGGTTTGTGAAGTTTTATCATTCGTGAACATACTCACTATAACATGAACGGATTTTTTTCTGTGTATGAATTTGCCACTCGAGAATTTCCGGAATGTCAAATAAATTATTTGCCAGATTTGAGCAAACATATTTGATAAAGGGTATCGCACTAGTTGACAAATTGCCAAATAATTAGAACGGCAAACACAACCCAAACATTTGCCATAGTTATATTAAATATATTTGTCAAAATTTGCCAAATCTTAGGCGTTTCATCAAACAGTGTAATATCCGCTTTAGAAGGAAATCCATTCGTCAGTTAATTTAACGATTCACACGATCCGAGGCGGATACTTTGGCACAGTGTATAGCTCACCGGTTTTCTCACAGTGTGATGCAACAAACTATTCCGGCGATGCGATGATGCGAATCAAAACAACGACGCCGTAAGCTACAAGTTCGGCGTCTTGTTTGTATGCGTGCGAAAAAGTGGAGTTGCTGCTGCTGGAAATAGCTTGTTTTTTTTTGTTTCTTTTATTCAGATGCCAGACATGTCCGCACAAGATTGCAGCCAGATGCCGAATGTTTTTGTTTGGGTGCGTGAAGTTGAAAAATTAAATTTTTGAGAGGCTGTAGTGAAGAAATTTTCTGGAAGCCACTTGTTTTATTTGAGATAGTACTAGGTGCTTTATGAGCAAAATCGCATTGAAAATGCACATCTCTTGAATAAATAAGTATTTTCGAAACAATTGAAACCAACTCAAGAAATTGGCGATGAGTCAGCGAGCAAATAGTACAATTTTTCGCATAAAATGGCGACTGTATCGTAGAATTCTACTGACGATCATCTTGATGCCACCGACTGATAACGTTTACAAACGATTCCAGACTCCCGGTAGCGATTGAAGCTTTGCGGAACTTCCGATGGAGGTTTAACTTGAGGCGTAGTTAATTTCATTCCTTGGCTTACCTGTGTTGGGCGGCACTCGTCGTTGGGGTTTTCCTTCACTTGCACCACTTTCATTCGATGATTATTAGCTCTCAAGTTGTTTTAGCTTCAACTACTGTTATTTCTTCAGCAATAAAATCCTTTTTTCACCGGAATTATTGCACAAGACTGAATAAGCGGACTGACGACGGACGACTGACAGAATCAAAATCAGCTGGCAGTTTTAAGTTTTCTTCGCAGGAGAAAGATTGCCAGATTTTCGATAATACGAATCGGTTCATGCGGTTGTGCGAGGGGTATAGGCATTTGTCAACTGTACACGCTTAGTTTTTTTTTATATATATAAAGGTCGGTATCGTGTTCGAAAGAAATTTCTTTTTCTATCCCAATCACTGGCGTAAAAAAACCTATCGAAATTCATAAAATTTGCCTTATGAAACTTCATAAGCCCACTAAATTTTGATTTCATACGGCCCATATGACGTCCATGTGTGTAACTGTGATTCCCTCAGTTGATTGTTATAACTTTCTAAAGTCAATCGTATCAAAACTGCCTTATGACTTCTGCGACTGATTTCATTTGTGTACAATAATCATAATGTAAATGTATGAAATGGTAAAAAGCGCGATCCAAATTATTTTTTGTTTACTTTTGGTGGATTCTCAATCCTGTCGATTCCGGTATACCCGAGCTTATATACTTCCCTCAACTGTGGAAAGTAAAACAGGACGAAGGAAATTAACCCCTAGAAACTATAAGTTTGGTAAAGTTTTTTTTTTTACAGATATCGTAACCTCCTTGAGCAAACAAGTGCATTGCTTTCAGTTGTTGTTCCGCTTTAAGGAGTGTATCGAAAATAAGCTATCCACAAATTTTCTTTCAAATTATGTTGAAACCCGTTATTTTATTCATACAAAAAATTGATCCTTTATTGTACGAGGTTAAACTTGAACACAAAGAAGACCGGATGAAATTTAAGTTATTCCTTCACGAATTTTCGAACTTTGGATCGAATGGTCTTCTAAAATTGTCAAAACGATATTTCGAATGTAAGATATATTATTTTCATGTTATTGTTATCGAGTAGTTGATTCTCTTTTTCACCATACAACCTCTACATTAAAACATATTGTTAATATATGCCATATTATCATTGATAGGTTTTATATTGTCTGCACTTGATCTGGATTATATACCAACTATTTGGCATAGAGTACAGCACAAATTTTGTTCGTGAAAATTTCCATTTTTTATGGTAACCTAACTTAACCGCCTATTCAACATATTGTTATTTGGCCTTTTACCACCTGACATATTGTTAAAACTATATAGGAGATTGTTAGTTTATAGTTTTGAACTATAAGAGTAAATGTCGTAAGAATAACGGAAACGGTCGTCAACAACAAGCGAAAGGGTCCAGGAATGGTTTGTGATTATGCGGGAAGTATGGCATCGCATTTTTTGGACGCTTGAGCCCAAATTTTTTGAACTCCTGCATGTTCCCAGCTGCCTTGACGACGATACGTCCGAGGTGGAGTAGCGAGCGGATCAGCGAAACCAGTTTCGGATTTGTGCGGTGAAATAAAACACGCGAGCTAACTTTAAAAGTATAATTCGGGAGAAAAAAAAATAAAACTTAGTTGTACGCGGGAAATGTGCTTTTGGTAATGATGATAAACGTCACATACTCACCCGGGGGGTGCTTGGATGAACCACACAGTCGGTAGGAGGTAATCATCGTTCCTCACACTCCTCCTCGATGAGCAACCTCCGTGATTCCGAACTCAATTATTCCAGTCCTAACATCCGCCGGAAGCGGTCCTGCTTCTGCGGTCCCAGCGGCTTGGTTAGAATATCGGCTGCCATTTGATCTGTCGGGCAGTATTTGAGAGCGACTTGCCCGGTCAAACACAGCTCCTGCACGAACTTCTGCCTTGTGTCTATGTGCTTAGACCTGCGGTTGACACGCTCCGTCTTCACGAATGCGATACAACCCTGGTTGTCTTCACGAATCGTCGTTGCATGGTCCTTTTCAACACCGAAGTCCTTCAACAGTTGCCTCAGCCAAACCACCTCCTGGCAGGCCTCGCTGAGGGCAACATACTCCGCCTCCATCGACGAAAGGGTCACGCTTGCTTGTCCGCGACTTGCCCACGAAATGGTTCCTCCGCAAAACATGAAGGCGAATCCCGATGTCGACCTGCGGCTAGTCAAGTCGCCGGCCCAGTCGGCGTCCGAAAAGCCCAGCAACTCTTGACTTTCGCCACCCAAACGTAGACTACAGCTGATCGTCCCTTTCAGATACCGCATCACTCTTTTCGCCGCCACCCAGTCCTGTTCCGTGGGTGCAGCAAATTTCCTTCGGAGAATGGCCGCGCTGTTAGCAATATCCGGGCGAGCTACCACGGACAGATACAAAAGACTTCCGACGACACTTCGATATTTGGTAGCATCCTCCAGCAACTCACTGTTATCGTCCGCTTTGACGTAGTTCGGATCCATCGGCGTTTTTGTCAGCTTTGCTTCGCTCATACCATGTTCTTCGAGTAGGCGGTTGATGTAGGTCTGCAGCCGGATTGCGTACATCCTTTTCGCGACGAATTTCCATGCCGAGAAAGTGGCGAACATCCCCGAGGCAGGTAACCTCGAATTCCTTCTTTAATTCATCCGTTACCGCGTCTAATTCACCGGAGCACGCCGACGCAAGAAGAATGTCGTCAACGTATACGAGTAAGAACACCTTGGTACCACCACAATCCCGCACATATAGACAAGGGTCGGCCGTTGATTGCTTGAACTGCAGTTTGGTCAGCACATCGTGTAGCCGCTTGTGCCAGCATCGCGCCGATTGGCGCAACCCGTAAATGCTCCTGTTGAGCTTGCAGACATTGTCTTCCTTGCCTGGTACTGCGAACCCTGGCGGCTGGCGCATGTAGACCTCTTCCTCCAAGAAACCATAGAGGTAGGCCGTCTTGATGTCAAGATGTCTTACCGCCATCCTCCACTTGGATGCAACAGCCAACAGTGTACGAAACGTTGCGTACCGCGTGACCGGAGCGAACACGTCCTCGAAATCTTCGCCCACTTTCTGGGAAAATCCCCTGGGCGACGACTCGCGCCTTATGCTTCACGATGTTGCCTTCCTCGTCCCTCTTCAATTTGTAGACCCATCGTGATCCTATGACTTTCTGTCCATTCGGCAATGAAACGAGTTCCCACGTCTGGTTGCGCTTGTGGGAGTCAAGCTCGTCCTCCATCGCGCTTCTCCATTCTTCGATTTCCAGCGCCTCCTGTACGTTGATCGGTTCCTCCGAAGCACATGCCATGTTTCCGACGGCGTAATCGAGAACGAAGTCATCTAGCTTACGTGGTGCTACACCACGCGTCTGACGCTGCGAGCGACGAACAGGTTCCGCCTGAACAGGCTCTTCCTCGTCGACCTCTGCTTCTGCTTCCGGGATAGGGTGCTTCTCATCTTCGAGCTTCAGTGGATCTGTCTCCTCCTCGGCGGTTGCTCTCTGCCTTCCGCTGGTGCTAGCCTTCAACGGAATATCGACCGACGATGTACCATTCCCCAGCTCGACGAAACGTGCGTCGCGACTGAGGGTGATAAGATCAGTATCGCAATCCACAAACCTGTAGGCTTTATGGTCCATCGAATAACCTACGAAACGGAGTTTCTTCGACTTGCTGTCCATCTTTCCTCGCTTCTGATCCGGCACGTGAACATAGGCCTCTGCTCCGAAGACGCGCAGGTGCGCCAGATCCGGCTTGCGTCCCCACCACAGCTCGTAAGGAGTCGTTGGTACACTTCTCGAAGGCAAACGGTTTTGTAAATAGGTTGCGGTCAGCACCGCCTCTCCCCAGTAGCACTTATCCATGCCAGAATCGATTAACATACATGTGGCCATCTCCGTGATGGACCGATTCTTCCTCTCGGCCACACCGTTCTGTTGGGGAGTGTACGGTGTCGTGTACTGTGGCATGATTCCCTCGGCGCGATAGAAGCTCTTCAGCTGATTGTTGCAAAATTCACCCCTCCGTCGGAACGAATAGCTCCAGGCTTCCGGCCGAACATATTGTGCGTCCATCGAACGTAATCCATTATGAGTTGTGCTGCCTCCGATTTGTGCTTCAACAAATAAGTCACCGTGAAGCGGCTATAGTCGTCAATCAAGTGCATGACGTATCGATTGCCGCTCGGGGTCGTGGTTTTCATCGGCCCACACAAATCGGTATGCACGATGTCGAGAATTCGTTTGGATTTACGCTCCGTCACCGGGGAAAAGGCTGCCTAGCGGATTTTCCTCGAGACAACATTCACAAACAAGGCGCATGCCACAGTCACCTACCTTGATGCCAGTTGCTAGGTTTTCTTTGAAGAGTCGCTCAGCCGCTGCCCAGTCCCTGTGGCCGAATCTCCGGTGCCACTGATGCTGGCAGTTCTCATGATGTTCACCAGCTGCAGCCTTGTTGGAAGTTTCCGCTGTGCGAAGGTAGTACAGACCACCGTAGCGATAACCTGTTGCCACGACGTCTCCTCCCGCATTTGCAATCTGACAGCCTTCACCGTCGAAACTCACTGCAAGTTTCTTTTCCGCTAACTTGGCCACTGATATCAGGCTTGTCGATAGTCCCGGAACGAACTTCACACTCTTCATTTCAATCTTCACCAGATTACCCGAACCGTCCACACCATTAATCACTCCACTGCCCTCTCCAAGGATCTTCGTCTTTTGTCCGTCGGCGAGCGTAATAAAGCCGCCGGAAAATTCACTCAGCGTGTCGAAAAATTCACGATTGTTGGTCATGTGGGTAGAAGCCCCACTGTCAATGACCCACGATGACGAACGCACACTGTCACTGCCGGTAAAGGCCACACTTCTTCCTTCGCCTTGAGCGGCTTTTGCTTTGGGACCTTGTTTTTCTTCTTTGTCCGCACCTTCTGCCTTTTGCGCCTTGAACTTTCGACAATCGCGCCGCAGATGACCCGGACGCTTGCAAAAGTGACACACGCGAGACTCTTTCGGTTTGTTATCGACCGACCGCATAGCTTTTTCCGATTTTGAGCCGGCACTAAATCCCTCGCGCTCCAAACGACGGTGATATTCGTCCGTCAGTTTGGATTTGACGATATCGAGCGAAATATCATCATCTTCACGACTATCCAAAGCGGCAACAATGCCATCAAACGAGGGAGGCAAACTTCTCAGGAGCATACACACTTTCGTATCCTTGTCTAGCTCCGTACCGGCCGCATCCAAACGGTCGAACAGTTCGTCTATCTCGCGTAAATGTTCTTCCAAATTTCCGCGCTCGGGAAGGTTTACCGCGCACAACTTTTTCAGCAGCGAAACCCGTACCGACCGTGTCGTCTTTTGGTGGTACGATTTCAACGCGTTAAACACTTCGTGGGCACTAGCACAGTTTTTGATGAGCGACAGCTGGCTGTCTTCGATCAGCAGCACCAAAGTTGCCTTCGCCTTACGATCGGCGGATTTCCACTCATCATCCAGTTCTTCTTCCGGGGAAGGGTTCACTCACTACATCCCACAAATTTTCTCGTTGCAGCAGCATCTCGATGCGCACCTTCCAAGTTCGCCAATTCGTGCCATTCAACTTGGCAAAGGCAAACCGCGAATCAGCCATCTTCACAACAACAAACAGTTTTTCCCCAAACACTCACGACTCTTGTTGAAACTTTTCAAAACAAGTCTTCTTCACACTACGATCAAGTGTTCTTCCGCCGGCGGCAGCAGCAGTGCGCCGACACACACACAAACGTCGTCGAACTTTCGCGATACTCCGATTCACTTTTCGACCGGACAATTTCCTCCGCGATTTCTCAAATCCTACTGTTTCCTGGGCCCATAACCTGACGACGATACGTCCGAGGTGGAGTAGCGAGCGGATCAGCGAAACCAGTTTCCGGATTTGTGCGGTGAAATAAAACACGCGAGCTAACTTTAAAAGTATAATTCGGGAGAAAAATAAAACTTAACTGTACGCGGGAAATGTGCTTTTGGTAATGATGATAAACGTCACATACCTGGGGGCATGACGATGCTGTATCCGGTTTACTCACCCGGGGGGTGCTTGGATGAACCACACAGTCGGTAGGAGGTAATCATCGTTCCTCACATGCCTTACCAGTATTCTTGAAGACCCTCTTCACGATTGCCCAGTAGCGTTCGATGGGTCGAAGCTGAGGGCAATTTGGTGGATTGATATTTATATCAACGAAATCTATACCCTTTTCCGCAAGCCAATTGAGAGTGGTTTTGGCATAGTGAGCCGACGCTAAATCCGGCCAAAACAGTGGAGGTGTACTATCCTTCTTATATAAAGGCAACAATCTCTTCTGGAGACACTCAGATCGATAGATTTCCGCATTTATAGTTCCGGTAGTGTAAAAAATGGTTGACTTCAAACCACAGGAACATATTGCTTGCCATACCAGTACCTTTCGACCGAATTTCTCCACTTGAATCGACCTGTCCGCATCGCTCACATCCTCCCCAACGACGGCAGTAAAGTATTGTGGACCTGGATGTGGTTTTTAGGTCCTCTCTTTACATAGGTCTCATCGTCCATCCAGTAACGCATGCATCCGGACGCTGCAAAAGGCGCGAATACAATTTCCGGGCCCTTGTTGCTGCTCGCTTCTTCTGTTCTGCACTTTTTTTTCGAGATTTTTTGCTTCTTGTAGGTCTTCAGGTGGTTTCGCCTCTTGATACGCTGGATCATTCCGACACTCGTTCCTGCTTTTTTGGCCAAATCACGTATTGACATTGATTTGTTCTTCATGATTAGAGATACCACTTTCTGCTCCAGTTTTGGGTTGGAAGAACCGGGTTTTCTGCCTCTTCCTGGTAGATCATCCAAAGAATAGTGTTCCCCAAACTTATTAATGATGGTTTTAACACTCGCATGATGAATTCCAAACCGCTTCGCCAATTTTCGCATAGTAATACCCTTCTCACTTAGCCATGTGTCCAGAACCTTAATTTTCACTTCCTTTTCAATACGCGACATTTTGAAAACGCAGAATTTGAACCGCACAAACAAGTAAACAAAAGAAAGCTGACAGTCAAACGCACAGCATGCAGTGTTCAGAGCATAAAAAACCATCACAAATACATGCGTACAACGCAAATGTATGTGGATAGCTTATATTCGATACATTTCTTATATATGTATGGGGTCTGTCGTGAAGAAACTTATTCGCCCATTATTATTAATAAAGAATAGTGTTAGTTCGTACGTAAAATCTCGTCAGAATATTTTACATAAATAAACATCAATTGCGCAGTGGCCGTATTATAAGATGATTTGCAGTGGCATTTTTTTCATAGCCACAAAGCCACAGAGGTAGCAGCATTTTATTCAATATTACCAACAATCAATATGCAACTAGCGATTTGAAATTGGATCACTGTTGTAGAACCCCTTGGTTCGAAGTACACCTTGAAGCCAGCACCTTGCTGTACATATTTGTGCCTTTGTTTTGATTTGCTGTGTTATTTTGATAGAATATTTAAGGGTGTGTTCGTGTGAGTTCATTATTAGGGGCGCATTATTGAGCTTGGGACCGAGCTTGGGACTGATGTGCTAGTACTGACTGAGCCAAGAAAAAAATCGTATTTGTTCCGGACCTACTGGTCTTAGAGTTAGTCTATGATATTACCAAGCGGAATTTTGACAATTGATCTGCATGGAGCAAAATGTCACCTTCACTTACGGAATAATCGAGCGGAATATTTTTCCGAAAGTAAAAGTGACAGCTTCCATTAGTTTGCATGGAAACCTTACAAATTCCAATTCTATTTTTCGTTCTTTTCAGGTGGATACTGCTACATAATTTTTTTTTCGATTCTTTATTTTCCGTTCCAGTAAACGAATTCTAACATGGGATTGGGTTAGAAAAAGAAATTTCTTTCGAACACGATACCGATCTGAATCTACTAGGCCGGAGCGTGTGAGTGATCTCTGAGGAGCACCGAAGAGAGCAGAATTATTTCACCGGGGAGAGTCACCCTGGTGAAAATATTTATTGCTAGTTTTATACCGCAACAGTTGAATTTGAACATTTTTACAATGTTCCTGATTTCTTAATGTTCTTCGTCTTCTTTTCGGTGTATCCAAGCATATTGCTTATCGCAATTAGCTGATTGTCAGGCTCTCACAACCTAATGTTCTAGATGCACTTGCACAGTTATTAAGCTTTCGAAGCCAATCACCACCTATGCATGAATTTGTATATTTTGTGGCAAGCACAATGATACTTTTATGCCCAGGGAAGTCAATATTTATTTAAGTCGACTGGACTGTGAATCGAACCCGCCTCTTCTGGATTGGTAGATCCGTGCTTTTACCGACTAGACTATCTGCGGCCCATAATTCGTAATGTTCATCTATGATATTCTGAAAGTACAAAAAAGGAACCGGGAGACACGAAAAAAACTTCAGACTGTACTTTCTTGTTCCCGTTTTCCAGCGATTTTTTCTTAATGTTTGAATCAAGGTTTCACTCACGTTAGTGCGGTGTAGTCCTTTTTCACTCTTTCACTCTTCGTCGTTCACACTGCAGTGAGTGTATGAACGCTCAGGCAGCGAACTGCCAATTCTCTCGCTCTCCCGTGCTGTGTCGAACAATCTCTACTGTGGTGTCAGGAAAAAATCTCCGTAGAGACTGAGTGAGATTCACCAAAGAGAGCTAAAAAAGTGCACCCGGGTGATTCTCCCCAGAGAAATTGCAACCCTGGCGACCAGTAATTT
>JASCZW010018836.1:0-14737 GCA_034211315.2 Aedes japonicus | reverse complement strand
TACACGAGGAGACCAATTAAAGTTTATACGAGGAGAATAATTGAATTTGTACGAGAAGACCAATTGTAAGTTGTATTATTTTGTAAAACGCCCTTTATAACAATTTTTCCCATAAATATAGCTTTGAGCTCGCCATACATCTAACCCCTGCGTGCTGCAAAGAGCTTCCGAAAAATTCCCTCAACAAAACTCAAAGAATTGAGGTTATCACGTTGGAATAAGGGCAACAGGATGCCAGAGACCAGCCGATTCGATTGCGTGTTGTGTGACCAGGCCAACAACATCGATAATATGGTCCTGTGTGAAGTGTGCAACAAGTGGTTCCACTACGGATGTGCTGGATACGATGAGGAAAAAATAGACGAAGTCTGGAAGTGCAACCAGTGCGTTAGCGCAGGCCACTCGGAAGGTGAGAACATACCGGAGAATAATTCCAATGGGAATGTCATCGGAGGAAGTAACCCGATCAGCGAACGCACCCGTCTCAACTTAAAACTGCTGGAGGAGCAATAGGCACATCTGCTTAAGGAAATCGAGCTGGATCACTCTGAATCAGCTCGCACCGGAAGAAACTGCAACTGGAGAAGGGAGATGTTGAAGGCACAGTACGACATTTTGAATGACACACGTGATGGCGCCGGTACTACAAGCGGAGAAACGGAAAACATCGGCCGTACTGCAGAGTGGATGAGTCGGTTGAATCAGGTCACTGCGTGCACAAATCAGCAAATAATTGCCTCAGCTAGTACAATGACGATTCCTACGACCAACTCCGAATTGATGTCACAGTTTTCTGCTGCTGGGAGTACCCAAATGGCCATGCCTATGTCGTCTTTTTCGTCGATGCCGCCCGCAACCCTCGCTCCTGGTTATGGGCCGAAAACCATCATCCAATCGTCAGCACCCGCTGGTATCTCTTCGAAAGAATCGAACTACGGCCATCCGTCGCAGGTATTGGGTCAAACGTCGGGCTACATATACGACTTCCAGGCCGGAGGCGGATCATTCCAGCTGGATTCATCGACACCGACCACGAAGAAAAATTGGATCAATTTGGCATCGGGCTACACCCATCCTACGCAATGTTTACCGTCAACAATCAGTTCAGTGGGTCAGCTTGGAGGTTACCCCGCCACAGGGGAGAACGTAAGCCAACCGTATCAGGTAACGAATAGCGTAGGAAGTATAGTTTCGTTAGGTTCAGTCCCCTACCTGCAATATACCAATACTAGTGTAAGCCAATGCAATTTGTCAGGAAACCCAATGAATGTAAACCAATCCTATGTACCTTTGATATTGCCTTCAAATCCTCCCCAACAATACTCTCACGTGTACCCTGTTGGCCACTCGTTACCAATTATGAATGCCAACGTATCGCAAGTGCCTCTACTGAATCAACCATCAACGCTTTCGAATAATCAAGTGCCGGTAGTGAATCGTGAAGCAAATGCGCCCACACCTCGTCAACTGGCGGCGAGACATGTGATGCCTAGGGACCTGCCAGTATTCAGCGGAATTTCGGAGGAATGGCCAATGTTTTTTAGTGCCTTCAACACATCCACAGAAGCCTGTGGGTATAGTGATGTGGAGAACCTTGGACGCCTTCAAAGGTGCTTGAAGGGCGTCGCTTTGGAATCAGTTCGCAGCCGACTTCTGCTCCCCGCATCAGTGCCGCAAGTGATGCAGACGTTGCAGATTCTATATGGGCGACCGGAGCAGATAATTTACGCTCTGCTTTCGAAGATTCGAGAAGTTCCTGCACCAAAGGCGGAAAACCTGCAAACGCTCATAGCCTTTGGCATGACAGTGCAGAACTTCTGCGACCATTTGGAAGCTGCTGGTCAAGTTTCACACCTTTCAAACCCAGTGCTACTGCAGGAGCTAGTAGACAAGTTACCGGCTCACCTCAAACTGGAGTGGGTAACATTTAAACGGCAGTTTCAGGTGGTCGACTTGCGCGTGTTCGGTAGATATATGTCGAACTTGGTATCAGCAGCGGCAGAGGTGTCTCTATCAATGGATTCCAAAGCGGACGAAGCTAAAGAAAGAGGAGAAGGTGAAAAGTTTCGTCAACGCTCATCTAGCATCAACAAGTGCAACGGATTCACCGAAACCTAAATCGGAGTCGCCGAAAGCTGTCGCGTCTATTTCCTGTCTCATCTGTGGGAATCCGGATCATCGAGTGAAGAACTGTGAAGTCTTCGAGAAGACGAATCGAGAAGATCGCTGGAAAGCTGTGCATACCCATTACCTGTGCCGAATGTGTCTCGGAAACACGGTAGGAAACCATGTCGGTCTCAAGTGCGCTGCAATGTACAAGGTTGTCAAATTCGACATCATCCACTCTTGCATGGTACTCCAGTGAACCCACCCCTCGTACCAAGGCAAACACCACTACGAGCCAGTGCTCCGCAACCAGAAACCCAGAATGAAGGTGTTAACGCTCATCGTACTGCGAGCTCTACATTATTTCGCATCCTACCGGTTAAGCTCTTCAACAAGGAACAGATTATCAATACGCTGGCATTCATCGATGAGGGATCGTCCGTTACGCTAATGGAGAAGAGCCTCGCCGATGCACTACAGGTTGCAGGAGCAAGGAAACGTCTATGCCTGACCTGGACGGGCAACATCACTCGGGAAGAAGAAGACTCCATGCAAGTGGAAATCGAGATTGCGGGAGCTGGAGGAAAGAAGGTTACACCCAACATCCCCCGACCCGTAATGCTGGTGCAGCGATTCCGGTAATGCAGCGTTACTCCTCAGCTCCATTGTTGACTGATGTCTGGATATCTAGAATGGCGATCTTCGTCACCGGTCGGCGTAGCACTCCTCCTGTAGTCTTCACCAGGGCTTGCCTGGCCCGTCCGTCGCGTCCCTTCACAACTGAAAGGATGCGTCCTCGTAGCCATCCGTTCCGCCTCGATTCGTCGACAATAATGACCGGGTCTCCATCCTCTGGTTCCTTGGCTTCCTCCGAACCATTTGGTACGCTTGCAGATTGTCGGGAGGTATTCCCGTACCCAGCGACGCCAAAACTGGTCAACCAGGCTTCTTGTTAGCTTCCAGTTGGTTCTGAGGCACTCTGGATGTGCAGGAATGGTTTGTGGAGGCTGCGCGGCTCCCTGCGAGTTCAGAAGCAGGAAATGATTGGGTGTTAATGCGTCTTGCGCTTCTGACTCGATGGAGACGAACGTCAAAGGACGCGAGTTGACGATTCCTTCTGCCTCGATCATCAGTGTAAGAAGCGTTTCGTCATCGGGGTGCTTAATGTGGCGAAGGCAGTCTTGACCGACCTAACGAGTCGCTCCCACGATCCTCCCATATGCGGGGCGGCTGGAGGATTGAAGATCCATTTGGTGGTTGCGTTAGTGAAAGTCGATGATAGTTGCTGGTTCATTTCTGCTATCTGCTGCTGCAACTCGCGACTAGCTCCAACGAAGTTTGTACCGTTATCGCTTCTTATCTCCAAGGGTGATCCGCGTCGTACCAGAAATCGACGAATTGCCATCTTGCATGCTTCCGTGGACAGGGAGTGCACTATCTCTAGGTGCACTGCTCGGATGGTAAGGCAAGTAAACAGTGCCACCCATCTCTTAACTAGTGAACGTCCAACTTTGACCATCATAGGACCAAGATAGTCGAGGCCAACGAACGTAAATATTCCCATAAATATAGCTTTGAGCTCGCCATACATCTAACCCCTGCGTGCTGCAAAGAGCTTCCGAAAAATTCCCTCAACACACGTTACTAAATCACAAAACGCGAATTTGTCGGGTAAGAAGCGTGTGATTTGAACCCCTGCATAGTCAATAAAAAAACTTATTAAAAATTATTAAAAAAATTTCATTCATTTAGATGCAAGCATAGCCGCGCTCGCCCCGGGTTCAGCTCGTTGCATATAAAATGGTTTCATGGTTATCGAAATTGGGGATGTACCGTCTTTTGAAGGATGTATTCCAGGTCTTCCTGACCATCAGGTTAAACAATAATTTAAAATTTAAAATTCATTTTCATCCATATAACTGTCAAACATTGTCTCGATTTTCTGGTTTATTATCGATGCTTAAGTTTTGCTACAACTGCAACAAAACAACAAATCTCTAGCAATAAATTACTGATCATTCCTAGAGTAAATGAGAAATTATGTGCTTCCGACCAATTTCATCAACAAAACAGCAGTCGACACACATTTTATTTTAAGTTCATATTATTATATCCTCTCACAAGATATATTATCTTATTTCACATGGTTTATTGATTACCATTACTACTATTATTTTAATACTTGTGATTTTGTGATTTATATATTAACATAAAAATAATGTTAATGTTTTTATCTAATAGGGTCTATATACTTTTAATTATTTATGTCTTATATGTCCAATAATCATTTTGATCATTGCTTCTCCTCTTTTGAGTTAGAAGTATCGAGTGCCTTGAATACCAGAAGCTGCAATGGAATTTATGTAGGCCTTTCCACTTATTATTGAATATATTTTTCATTTCCTGTTTTCAAATGGACATTTTACCAAATCTGAGCTCATCTGATTCATGCAGTACTGTCTCCCATTTGGCTAGTGTCTGATTTTACAGTTCAATCTTTGCCATTTACTCTTATCTATATCTTACAATATCATTATACTTGATGATATTGTTTTATTGGTTCTATTTCATAGATGATTTAAACATTACTTTTGCTTTATATGTTCATTAGTCTTTAATTCCCTTCCAATCAAATCTTCCCTGTTTTCCTAACTAAGGAGCAATAACAAACTTTTCAACATTCTTGTGTTTCAATATCAACCGAATGAAGAACATATATAATAGATACGAATGTATGTAGTATTTTTCATTTGCATAAATATATACACTATTATATAAATATTTCATATGAGCAGGAGGGACCATCAGGGCACCCGATTGAAGCGCTCTGGATGGGGACGTTTCAACGTTTTCTATCAGAATATCTTTTCGACCAATATTTTATTATTTTCGTTTAATCAGTCGAGTATATACAAATAAACGCGAAATGCGAAAACGGTCTACTGATCGCTGTTCGGCGTTACGATAATCGCATTTCCATTTCTGTAAATTATACGTGTAATTAATTTCAATAATTCCTTATCATCCTGCTCAACGGCCAAACCATCCCGGTAATCCACAGCCAGCCAGCATAAAATATCCATAATTGATTTTACCCTTTTATCCGCGATTGGATCAATGACCGTCCTGGTACATTTCCGAAAGCTCCAAGCTGCTGATTATAGTTCCATTCTCCGGACGTCAGAGGCAGTTTTTTTTCTCGTATTGGTGTGTGCAAATATGATGATGGTCTGATCGAAAAAACGCTGATTACATACTCAACCAGCCGATTTATTTACGATTAATGTTCGTTCCGATGTTGCTTTGGCTGACTGGACTTCGCTTGATGTTTATGTTTCCATTGAAACGTGGCTTTGATGGAAATGAATGGGCGGCTATCTTTAATCCACGTATAACGCATCTAGAATCATATTTTCCGAGCTTATATCGGCAGAAGCGGGATTTTTTCCCAACATCAACATCAAACCACCTTTCAATGTGAAAGTTCAAAACCCACATTTATACGAAACCAACCGCACCGCACGATTCGCAAACCCGAAGAAGTCTGTTAATCCTTCTTGTACCGTTTTCCATTTCCATTCTCATGTGCCAAATGAATACTAAAAAAACAAACCACCCCGACCCAATCAACAGATGACAACTGCGATGAAACATCCAGCCTTCAGACAAAGTTTATTTCACAGTCTGCCGAAAATTCATCAGCTGTAGACTTTTTCCCAGCCTACTCACCTCCTCGCTTTTTTTTCACCGTTCCATTTTTATGTTTAAAAAAGAGAAAAAAAAAACAAAGCAAACGAATCGTGGGATTATTTAATATCCAGTGTTCATTGTTTGAAATTCAGCGCATTTGCTGTGGGACTTGTTTGTTCGGCTCGGTGTGCTCCGTGTCGTCGGATGAGCTACGAACAACAAATCATGTCACCCCATGTGGAGATTTTCGTTTGGAGCGAACATTTTATAATGGTGTCAAAGTTAGCACATCATTTCACTTGTTTGCAGCAGAATGACTTCGGCTGGGGTTTGTTGTTCCAAATATAGACTTCCGATTGGACATATGGGACATCCAGTGCATTGCCTATGTGGGCGGACATCCTTTCGGGGGGTTTTGATAGGCTTGACTGCCGGCACACAGAAGGAAGTTTTTTTTTTCCCAAACAGAGGGTGAGGATTTTTCAGAGCCACTGACCCAGTGGGTTTTATCTTCTTAGCTTACAGAGTTGTGTAAATAATTGTGTTCTGTGGATACTTCTTGGCCGGAAGCGGTCGGCTCGGAAGGTTTGCCTCCGGCAAGGGTTGAGGCGGATGCTTTCTGGGGGCTGTGTTTCCCCATGTCCAATCTTTAGTTGTTTTATGTTTATAATCCGATTATGTTATTTTGGCACCGCTGATCTCAGGCCGAACAATGGGTAGTTGGCAAGTGATGAATTTCAAAAGTTTTATTTTTCGAACAAGGGGAGAATGTTTTGGTTGGAGATATTATGGGTCACTTGTTATACAGTGGATTAAGCTATCATGGTCGTGAAATAGTTTTACTAGCTGCATTCTTGTTTGTTACCATTTCAAGTTAATTTCTTTTAAAATTGCTTCCTGTCAATTTAGTGGTCCAAAAGCATTTCCAGAGTTATTAAAACTTGTCCATGTTAAATTTCGGACACAAAAATAGAGGGTATTTCGATCAAAATTTACATTAACGTCAAACATAAATGTGTGTGAGTCGATCAAAGTTTTCATCAATAAGTCAAATTCTTTTTTTTCAAGTTCAGTTAATACAGAATACAGGAGAAATATTCAGCTAAGCTTTTTTTTTACCGAATGCGAATTGCCGGGTCTTTCGTTTAACACCTGTCATGAAATTTTGCACAGTCTCCTTGTCCACTTTATTCGCCGCAGAACGCCAGTTTGTATTGAACAATTTCTCTCTCTTTCAACAGCTTTTTTAATTCTTCTTAAGGTTCCACTTGACGATGGCCCAATATTGTTCGATTGGGCAGAGCTCTGGCGTGTTGGGAGGGTTCTTGTCCTTGGGTACTACTTGAACGTTGTTGGCAGCATACCACTCCATGGCCTTTTTTTCGTAATGGCAAGATATAGAACAGAGCAATTGTGTCGCTTAAGGAAAGGCAGTAGACGTTTTTGTAGGCACTCGCTCAGATAAATTTCCTTGTTGACGGTTCCGGTCGCAATGTTTCCCCATCTGGTTGCCGTCTAAAATTCTTGTCCAGGAAGCTGTTTTGAGTCACCTTGACGTAAGTTTCATCGTCCTGTACCACGCAATCAAACTTCGTCAGCATCGTCTTGTACAACTTCCGCGATCGAGCTTTGGCCGTGTACGTGTAACATTTAGAGGGGTTGCTTCTCTTCCTTCGACGACATTTTGATAACTGAATTGCTAATCTCAATCAGAATAATGGCATAATGCTACACGCACACATCTTCAAAATGAGTGGTGTGCAGAATTTTTAAATGCACGATGAAAGGAAATGCGTCAAGTTTAAGTCTACCAAATTTTGATCGGAGCACCCTTTACCGCCTTATTGTCCATTTTCTAGGCGCATACTTTTCGATTTGTTCCACTTCCAATCTTCCGATTCACAGCCAAACGCTTGTCAAATGATTTGCAAACACACAACACGGTACTTTACGGTAGTTTAAGTTTCTTGGCAAGACCGCGTACCGATAAACTCGGATTTTGCGTTCGTACAAAATCCGTTTGCGCACTTCCACTTAATTCGACAACATTTTACTGAATGTAAACAAAAGTGTAAACATGTTGTATCACGAAATAAAGTGGAGAATTTCAGCCGTCAAATTGAACGTTTTAGCGATCCGTGAAATAATTCAAAATCTACACTGAAAGAACATTAAAGCACCGTCATGCCAACCGCCTGCCGGCCTCCGTACAACATTGATTCGTGGCAGCCGCCGGCGCCTCCACGCAATCACCCGTCGAAGGACAGCTCTACGACTCGGAGCAAATGGTGGAGTTCGTCCAAGAGCTATACCGTCAACTACGTACCTGCCGCTCGAAGGAAGAATAGCTCAAAGCCGCCACATCCATGACGATGAAGTTTCCGTGCAAGCATGGACCGTCAACGCACCATCAGCCTCCTATATTGGAATACTTGTTCCATCTGGAACAAAATGATCGAGCTCGGTGACTTCCTAAACAGGACCGACATCGCTATCATTACGGAGACGCATTTCATGCCTGAATTTAGCGTCTCAATCCCAGGCTACCGGTTTGTGCGACTTGATCGTCGTGGAGGAGGAGTCGCAATCGCCCTACGCAACAACAATTACTTTCGAGCTTCCAGCACCATTTTATCGATGCCATCGGAGTTGAGGTCGAATATGCCGTCGGCCCTATCACCATTATTGATGCCTTTTGTCCAAAGCAAAGCCAGCCTTGACAACGGAACAACAACAGAACCGACATCCTCAAACTAACTCGGAGGCAAGGGCAGTTTATCATCGCTAGCGACCTGAATGCAAACCACGAAACCTGGAGGAAAACCCGGCGCACCGGAAATGGCCTCATTCTTCAGGAGGTCTACAGGAAGAGGACCATTACACCGGCCGGATACTCCCACTCGGTTAAGCAGATCACTCAACAATCGACATCTTCTTCCCCAACATGGGCACCAACATCGTCTAGCTGGTCGTGCAGAAGGAGCTCAGCTTGAACGACTATCCGGTGGTGTCCAAAGTTGGCTCCTCGGTCAACCGGCATCGAAACACCAGACGGAACTACCATCGTGCCAGTTGGGGGCGGTTCCGACAACACGTTAACGACAACATCGATTTCGACATGCACCTTGAGTCGGTTGATGACATCGAGTAATCAGCAACCATTAAAAGCACCATTCCCAACGTTCGATGGAAGCCACGAAGCGTGGCCCAAATTCAAAGCCATCTTCCAGGACCTGATGGCTAACTCGTTGGATACCAACGCCAATAAATTGTATCACTTCGATAAAGCCCTCATCGGAGATGCTGCTGAGATCCTAGATGCGAAAGTACTAAGCGACGGCAACTACCAGCAAGCTTGGGAAATTTTGTCGAACCGGTACGAGAACAAGCGAGTGCTAGTAGAAACCCATATCCGTGGGTTATTGTCCCTGAAAAAAATGACGGAGGATCTGCGAACTCTGCCAAACGAAGCCGACCCCCACGTCTAAAGTTTGCGCTACCTTCAGCAACAGATCACAGGAGTTTCGGAGCACATCATTGTGTATCTGATAACTTGGGCCTTTGACAAGTCGACCCGTAAGTCCTGGGAGAGCGGCCAGAAGAAAGCAGAACTTCCAAAGTATGCACAAGTCATCGAGTTCCATAAATCCAGATGCCCGGTTCAGGAAAACTGTGCAAAAGCGTTCCAGCTATCGACTACAACAGTCAAGCCAAAGCAAGCTCAGCTACCTACGAAAGCCCAACCCCAGAAGTGCCATGCAGTTTCAGCTAGTGAATCTCAAGCGTGTGACATTTATGGTGGTGGTCATCGCAACTTTCAGTGTACTGCCCTGAACAACCTGACCGCAACCAAGAAGAACGAGAAGATACGAGTCGCAGGAGTTAGTTTCAACTGCCTGTGCAAGGGGCACAGGACTGCCCATCCAGCAAAGTATGTCACAAGTGCCAGCGCCGGCAGACATGTTACTCCATGAAGATAGGGCACCCACCCAAGTAGCACACTACGGTCATTTTTTGTTGTGTTAACTTGATTATGACTTTGCAAGTCATATTTAAGTTATCTCAACCGAATGGCAACAAGTGTGCTACTAGGGCAGCCAGGAGAAAACGCCGAATGTTATTCTTCCCACGGAAGCAGTGGCAAGCCTACCGATTCCGGCTGCCCTCCGGCTGTCAACCATCGACGTCGGTGCAGAGAATTCCAGCCCTAGTGAAACCACCCGTTTCCACCACCTGTTAAGAGGTTCCTGATGCTGGAGAAATGCCTGGTGAACAATGCCGAACTACAGGCGCAGTACGTGGAGTTCATACGGGAGTACGAGGCTCTCGGGCATTGCCACGAAATGAACGAAGCTTACGATCAACCCACTCAGCAGAGGTGCTATCTACCCCATCATGCGGTACTTCGCCCGTCCAGCTCGAGCACGAAGTGTCGTGTTGTGTACGACGCAAGTTCCAAGTCATCGTCTGAACAGCTGTCCCTAAACGAAGTCCTGCAAGTTGGCCCGGTTCTGCAAACTGATCTGCATTTTATCATTCTATGGATCCGTAAGTTCCAGATTGCCTTCTCCGGGGACGTCGCCAAGATGTACCGGCAAGTGTTCCATGCGCTACGGGTGCTAGAACTTTGTACCGTTACCTACAGTACAGCATCTGCTCCGTACCTTGCAACAAGGTGCCTGGTAAAACTTGTCATGGAAGAACGTGAGTTTTTCCTTATCGCCGCTCGCATTGTAAAAGAGGAGACGTACACGGTGTTCAATAAGTTCGAATACAAGTTTTCATCATTGCGTAGGTATGCGCCATGTACATATTCTGCATTTGTATTGGTGTCAGCTTTAGCTTCATTCATACGCTACCGAATGTGCGCGGTGTTGACATTCTGTTAGTTGTTGTTCGTTTGTTACGCGCGATGAAAGAGTATCGGGACTTCGTAATTAAGCGTTTTTTGAACGGTGAGCGACCCGGCGATATATTCAACGCGGCGTACTACAAAACTGAGGTTTTGGAAAAGGTTGTTGCCCCCAGTCTCCGACGCCTCTACGGCGATGAGCACTACGTGTTCCAGCAGGACGGTGCACCAGCCCATACGGCAAATGTGGTTCAAGCCTGGTGTCGGGACAATTTAACCGACTTTCTGGACAAAACTTTGTGGCCTCCCAGCTCCCGGACTTGAATCCTCTCGACTTTTTGTTTGGTCCTATATGATGGCGAAGCTGAACGAATACAAGGTCAGCACTTTGGATCATTTCAAGACGGTAATTCTCAAAATCTGGGACGAAATGCCTATGCAGTCCGTGCGTGCCGCCTGCGACGCGTTCGAGAAACGTTTGAAGCTCGTTAAGGAGTACAAAGGGGGTCATTCAGAGAGAAATGTTGTAAACGTTCCTTGTAAACATAGCTTTCAATAACATAATCAAATAATAAAAAAAAACATGTTTTCATTTTTTTAACAAATTTTCGAAAGTGTATCCGAACTTATTGAACACCGTGTATATGGACGATGTGCTCTCCGGTGCAGTTTCCGGGGGAAGATGCCATCGAAGCCCAAAGACTTTTGAAGCAGCTTCTAGGAAGTGGTGGATTTCCGATCCATAAATGGTGCTCGAATTCGCAAGAGTTCGACGGCATTCCTGTAGAAGATCAAGAAAAAAGAATACCATTAGAAGAACGTGGCGTTAACCATGCGATCAAAATTCTCGGCCTGCTCTGGGATCCGACCGCCGATACCCTGTACATCGCAAACCATCTAAACCAACCGCCTTCATCAAAACAACGTGTCATCAAATGGATGATGTATTCAAAAGTTGACAAATTCTTCGGCCCCCTTGGGCTGTTCTCTCCGGTCATCGTATTGGAAAATCGGATGGAATGATCCGGTCGACGAAGAAACAGCTCGAAGGTGACAAGAACTTCAAGCATCGATGTCCTTGCTGCCCAACATCGCCATTCTAAGATGCGTTACATTCGATAGAATAGTGGCTTACGAATTACACGGATTCTCAGATGCCTCAACCTTTTTTCTAGATGGGTCAGCCAAGCTGTGCCTACTTACCAGAAAATCGAAATTGGTTCCTCTGCATGCCATCCCTCGAAAGGAGTTATGCGGTGCTCTACTACTGACCCGATTAATATTGAGGGTGTTACCCGCCCGGGGTATGGAATTCCAGGAGATTGTGTTATGGTGTGATAGCACGATTGTCCTGGCCTGGATCAAAAAACCGCTCAACCCATTCCAATTATTCGTCCGAAGCCGAATCGCTGTGATCGAAGAACACAAAGGTGGATACCGATGGGAATACGTTCGATCCCTGCAGAATCCTGCCGACGTCGTCTTTCGTGGTCAACCACGTGAAGCCTTGAAAATCAACAAACTTTGGTGGAATGATTCCGAGTTCCTCGAGCGAGTAAAGTATGACATCGAAACACCTGATGATGTTCCAGAGCCCTTGTCAGAGCTGAAAGAAGCACCTGTCACTGCAGCTATTAGCATCGAACCATTTTCGTTTTTCTCCAGGCACAACAGCTTCCGCAAAATCCAACGCGTGATGGGGCACGTATTGCGATTCGTTGGCAACTGTCATAACAAGAACCCTGCCGAGCGAAATGCTTGACTTGCTTGAGCATCCGCAGATTACGGAACTACGCCAGGCAACCGGAGCTATTTTCCACGTGGTTCAACAAGTTCATTTGGCGGACGAAATTCAACGAGTTGCTGACCACGAACCTTGCAAGAAATTGACAAACCTGCGTCCTGTTTACGTCGACGGCCTACTTCGTATCGGTGGTCGACTGGATCACTCACAGCTTCCATTCAAGAGCCGTCATTCCATCATCCTACCGAACAAGGACCCGGAGGAACGCCTTCTAGTTCAGCAGATGCACATCGAACAGCTTCACGTCGGGCAGTCCGGCCCGATGAACACCATGAGACAACGCTATTGGCTCCCAAACGCTCGGTCCACAATCCGGGAGATTACACGTAAGTGTGTGAGATGCTTCCGAATTAACCCAACCAACACCAGTCAACTGATGGGAAATCTGCCAGCATCAAGAGTGGTACCGTCGCACGGTGGCACAATGCTGAAAAAGACGGTCAAAAACGACTAGGTGTCTTAAGAAGAGTTTGCTTAAAATATTATTCCACATCTTTTGAAAAAACGCGCCTAACCATTCATAAAGGCTTAACTAAACTTACAAATTCTAACTTTCTCCAGCTACGAGATAACGGGTTGTTGTTTTCTACAAAGTTGTAGAGCAAATATTTTTTAGAAAAGTTGCTGAAAACACTAAGTTTCTAGAGCCTAACGTTAAAGAGATATAATTAATTTTCTTTTAGCACTACCATAAAACTGGTTTTTTGAGATAATTAGTACTTTGTTCAAATGTGACGATTTCAATGTGTTCTAAGAAATTGTAGGGATTATTAAAATACACATTTTTACTGAACACACCAATGCTCTCTGATGACCACGTTTTGATATATGGTGATTGAAGTGTCTGTGTGACGTCATAATCAACTGCCTCAAAAAGGGTGGGCGGGTCTTGGCGTGGTCTTAAACAGATTGTATTTGAAAGATTATCTTATGAACAAATATTTCTGAAATTTTCAGCCTGTTCCGGTAACAATGAATTTGATTTCAATGCTCCCTTTCTTGGTTTCATTACGTGGTCAATTTGACTTTTTCTTGTGCCACATTTCCACGTTGTTCCTGTAGTTACTGCTAATATCGATGACATATTCCTTAGCCTGTAAATGATTAGGAACATTTTAAATTTGTCTCTGTTATAGTTAATCTTACTATATCCCTGTTTACTGCCAACACATTCTTAGTCTTCTTCTGTGACTGAATCTTTTTTGATTTGTGCCTTCCAATCTCCTACTAGTATCATGTTTTGTCTCAAATGTTGACTATTTTCCCTAATTTCGAGAAAAATGCGTATCCTTTCTTATTCGGTTCATGAACATTTATCAAAATAATTTTCTTTCCTTTAACTAACGTTTGCATTAAAAAAAATGGACAAAAATTGCCGATTTTTCAAGGGGTTTACCTTCAGCCGCACTGACAAAACGACAATCATAGTAACCCATCAGTCAGCAGACATAATTTGACAGCTCTATCAGTCGAACTCTAACCGTGATGGCAAAAACAGTGAAGCAACTCCGTTCAGAAGTGTGCGCGTTCAAAGAACGGCACCCCGCCGCGTCAAAAACGGACATCGTGGGGCACTTCGTGTCTACAACATCTTGGCACTATTAGACAACAATCAGAGCATCGAAAGAAAGCCCGGTTCCGGACGGCCGACGACCGTGAGCGACAAGAAGCTCCAAAGGATGCTGAGGAGAAAGACCGATGGAAAAGTGGCTACATCGCTGCGTGCGCTTGACAGGTTTCGGAGCTGCAGGCAATGACGCAGCGGCTGCGGCTGAATAAGATGGTCAACTCGATTTTCCCGGCGAATCACGACGTGGCTTTGGTGATAGACGTCGAGACCTATCTCACCCTGCATGGCAACGGCTGGCAGAGCAATTCGTATTTTACTTCCCCCACGAAGGAAGCGAGCTCCGAGTTGAAGTTCATTTCACACACCAAGTTCTCCAAGAAGATGCTGCTGTGGCTGACAATCAGCGAGCAGGGGATGTCAAAGCCGCTCTTCTTTCGCTCCGGACTGGCCGTGAACGGGGAAATTTATAGTACAAATGCCTGCTGGAAGTTGCGTTGTTCATCTAGAAATAAGGGTGAAGACGCGGTGTTCTGGCCGGATCTGGTGTCGGCCCACTACTCGAAGCGATCGTTGGAGGAGATGGAGCGGCTGCATATCGATGTGATACCCAAGTCGGCAAATCCGCCCAACGTCCCTCTGCTGCACCCCATTGAGAATTTCTGGGCCAACCTCTGCTCTAGATCTACACCAACAATTTTATCGCAAAAACTGAGGA
>JASCZW010018835.1:0-14739 GCA_034211315.2 Aedes japonicus | reverse complement strand
ATCATAAAATGATTGGGTAAAATTGTTATCCTTCGTTGATTTTTCTTCGTGTATAAAAACGGAGTACTCAATAGCAGTGTGAATTGCTTTATTTTTCCAAAGGGACGAATATGACTCGGATACGCAGAAATCGTCCGACATATTTGTAAATAACAAATCGAAGTAGCAGTTGTATTTACTTGATGTAGCCCTAATTCAGCACTTTTATCAAACAGAGTATGGAGCGTTTCGTTGTCCCCTACAATTGGTATCAAGAATAATTCATTTTCGTCATCAACAATAAAATTGGCTGTTCTTTGGATAAAATCTCCGTATATGTGAACATTTGCTTCAGAATCAAATTTTGAAACAATATCACCAGTAATACTAAAAAAATTTTCATTCGACTCTTTCCTCGCGTGTTCTGGGGGGAAATACACTGACGCAAAAATGTGAATTTAGCCTCCAATGACCAATCTTACCAATACATGGTCAAACTCCTTAAATTTGTCTGATGAATTTGTTCCGATTCATAGTTAACACTAACTGCTATTAAAACACCTCCACCGCATTTTTTTGGGATAACAATTTATCGCGATCATCTCTAAAAACGTTAAACAGATTGCCAAACACTTTTTCGTTGTACATTCCATCATCCCAACTCGTCTCAGTTCCTAGAATTACTGTATTACTGTATTGCACACAGCAACTTGTTTATAAATTTCGTTCACTTTAATTGCGCTTTTCATTCTGTTAATATTTTGACAATAAATTATGAATTCTTTGCTCTCATGTTTCTGAGGATTGGTTATTTGTGGCACTATATTACTCGAAAAACTAAAACTATTGGAATGGATTTTCTTTTCGTCATACGCAAAATTAAAGTTAGTCGACAGATTAAAGTTACTTGAACTATTTACACTGATAGGCAAAATAAAGTACCCACCTCTTCATTTTTTCAATTTTTCTCATATACTTGGTTCAAATTAAAGTAAACACAGTGTAGTTTTTTTTCTTATCTTATCTTTTATATTCTTTTTAAGTTTCACTTATGGAATACTGAAAAAAAGGAGTTTTACTTAAAGAAAAAAACAATCAATTTGTGTGGAATAAAAAACAGTGACGGAACGAAAAAACGGAAAGGATGGTGCATCGCCGGCTGGGTATGGGTTTAGTATTTCACTTCTTTGAAAGTGAATTGGTCGATGGCTAGGTGGAGCTCTGGAGAGACGATCCTTTGCTGTAGCAAGAAGCTCGCGGTCAGGTGGAAGTTGGTTGTGTTTGTTGTTGTTGTTGTTATTATTGTTATAGTTGCAATGGTTGGGGGTAGTGTGATTCTCACTGTAGTTATTGCAGTGGGCTCTGTTGGTGTTGATATTGTTGCTATTGTCGCTGCGATGATTGAAACCGTTATTGATGATTTGCTTTCTTAGAGAATTGTTTTGCTTCTTTCGCCTTCTAGCTATTGCAGCATTTTTTCCTGGTTTATACGATTTAATTTTCGGACATCGTATTCGGTCCAGTCTGATTTCCAAACCTTTCTGGTACCCAGTAGGCGCCACCCTGAGTCATTATTGCAATTCATTTCGACCTCCAAACTGGGGCAGGCGTCAGATGACGAAGGTAAGGGTGCAGCGCTCCGTGCTGAAGCTATATTTGCTGACAGTGATTTCAGCTCGTCTGGTATATCTAAAGGGTGATACGGTCAAAATTTGGTCAAGGGAAAACGCGTGTAAATCGGTGAAATCGTTTATTTAAAAAATCAAATTAAATTTCTTTTTCAAGTTCAATTAGTATAAAATTCAGGAAAAATATTCAGTTAGGCTTCCGCTTTTCCAAATCCGAATTGCCGGGCCTTACGCTTGACCCCTGCCATCAGATTTTGTACAGCCACCTTGTCCACCTTCTTCGCCGCAGAAAGCCAGTTTGCCTTGAACTGCTGCTCGTCCTTAGCAGTTTTTTTTTGGGTCTTCTTTAGGTTCCGCTTAACAATAGCCCAGTATTTCTCAATTGGGCGGAGCTCTGGCGTGTTGCGAGGGTTCTTGTCCTTGGGAACCACCTGCACGTTGTTGGCGGCGTACCACTCCATGGCCTTTTTACCGTAATGGCAAGATGCCAAATCCGGCCAAAACAGTACGGAACAACCGTGTTTCTTCAGGAAAGGCAGCAGACGTTTATTCAAACACTCTTTCACGTAAATTTCTTGGTTGACAGTCCTGGAAGCTATGAAAATGCTGCTTTTCAAGCCACAGGTACAGATGGCTTGCCAAACCAGATATTTCTTTGCGAACTTTGACAGTTTCGTGTGCTTGAAAATATCTGCTACCTTTCCCCTTCCTTTTGCCGTATAAAACTCCTGTCCCGGAAGCTGCTTGTAGTCTTTGACGTAGGTTTCGTCGTCCATTACCACGCAGTCCAGCTTCGTCAGCATCGTCACAGCCTCCGGGATCGCGCTTTGGCCGTCGTATTTTGTTTATCATCGCGATTTGGAGTCACTACCTTCTTGTAAGTCGATAGTCCGGCTCGTTTTTTGGCTCGATGCACGGTTGTAGACGATACACCCAGCTTATTTGCGGCATCTCGGAGAGATAGGTTAGGGTTTCGCTTGAAACTACCGGCAACTCTCTTTGTCGTCTCAGCGGCTTCCGGTTTTCGATTTCCCCCCGATCCAGACTTCCTGGCTGTCGACAAACGTTCCCCAAACACTTTAATTACATTTGTAACGGTTGATTTGGCAACTTTTAGCGATTTTGCCAACTTTGCGTGCGAGTAGCTCGGATTTTCACGATGCGCGAGCAAAATTTTGATACGCTGCTCTTCTTGCTTGGACGGCATTTTGACAACTGAAGAGTGAATTCTAAAATCAAAATAGGAGCAACATTCTACACACACACACCTTCAAAATGAGGGGTGATATTGACCAAATTTTGACCGTATCGCCCTTTAATTCCATCACGGAGTTGGAGTTCATTGTACAGTTAGCAGCAATATCAAGTGATAGTTGATTTAAATGACTTATCTCGTTAATTCTATTTCGGAGGTCAGTCGATATATCTGACGTCACCGTTTTTAACGACGTAGTAACACTATTCTTTGTCGTCATCATAGCTACATCAAAAAGTGACGTCACGTGATTCTTTATCGCAACAACACTGCCAGAAAGACTACTTTTGTTGATAGTTGATAATTCATAACTAGCAATAATTCTAGGCCCTCGACCGCCTCGTGTATAATGTCAGGATTTTCCTACCGTAACGCGAAACGGTGTATTACCTCGGTGTTTGCGTGCAGTTGCTCCGTAAGGCGTTTTTGTTGTTCAATCAGACAATTGAAATCCAACTACAGAAACTCTTGGCATACGTCGCAGCATGGTAGGAGATATGAGCTAAGATCCACTACTTTTTTATCCTTCCTGCGCAGTGAATTCCGCTGCACAGTTACTCCCACGCAGGTTGCATGAAACGTACGTGGACAACCTGCACACTTCCACAAAGGCGATTCAACGGAGGAGTCGAATGAGCAAATTTCGCAATTCATTTTTAAATAACTCGGTAATGATGACGCGAAAAATAGAATATTAAAACAAGAATGAAATCGAAACGCACGTAAAAAAAATAATAATCGCGAAACGCGCGTGGCTAGGAGCAAATTAAAAACGCGTCTGACCTGATTGACGATTAAACTCACTGGTGTCCCCATCATGGATTCAAATACATTAAACTAATAATGTTTTTTGGTATTGCATGAAGCACGTTATCAATTATTATGTTTGAAAATTTATTTATTTATTTATTTACTGATTTATTTATTTATTTTTTTATTTTTTTATTATTTTTAAACTTAATCTGACTAGCCGTCTAAATGAACATTTAACATTGATGGGAAAAAGCCTGTGAATTAGGCTCAAAAACCCCAAATCTTTTATCTCTTATCTTTATCTATTCTTATGACATAAATATGGAACACACAAAAGTACGGTAAAGCATACACAACACTAACCAAATCTCCCAAAATAATCTTAATCTTAATCTACAAAAACAGCTTGCCCAGTATTTCTCCTTTTTTCCAAAGTTTCTATTCCTAGCAATCTGCATCAGTAAATTGAGCGGATGTTGCCATGGGAGATCCCGCTGAGCATACTTGATGATTTTCCGTTGGATTGATTCAATCCTAGCAATCCAAATCGATTGATACGGACACCAAACCACGCCATTGGATTCCAGTATCGACCGCACGAGAGCACAATAAATGAATCGAAGGCTATTTTTAAGATGACTCCCAGCTGTAAGTTTGATCTGGAGATAATATTGTCGAAGTGTGTAAGGTAAGAGCTAGGTCAAGGATAACTTCCAAATCCCGTACTTGACGAACATGTTCTAAAGGCTGACCGTCGATGATGTATTAAAAAACAATCGGCTCTCCTGTGAAACGAGATGACTGCTTAGTGTAAGCATATTTCTAGAACACCATTCAGCAAAACTATCCACATAATGTTGTAGTGTAAGGCAGTCTTGAACGTTTGTAACAACCATATAAATTTTTACGTCGTCAGAGAGCTCATTGATGAAAATGGAAAACAATAGAGACCCCAGGTTGATTCATTGTGGCACGCCTGATAAATTAGTGAACGGTTCAGATGATTTATTTCCAATCTTAACAATCAGCTTCCGATCTGTTAGATATGACTGAACCAGCTGGTCAGTAATGATGAGATACCTATTCTTTCAATTTGTTGAAGCAAAGCAGATTTCAGGTCTGTATATACAACGTCCACTTGTGTCCTAAGATCCTTTGAGCGCATGCAGAAAGACGTAAATTGGTCGAGATTCGTAGATGCTGATGGGGTGAAAACCATATTAATCCAAAAAAATGTAGTTTTTACAGGAGAAATATTGGAGATTAGAAATATCCTTCTTATCAACATTTAACCCAAAGAGTGGACAGTAATTTCTGCTATAACCAAAAATGTGAAGAGAAATTATTGACATTAGCATTAGCATTAGCAGCATTAGCATTGACGTTTGCACACCTCGTGGATGGAGCTACGATGAGGAATAGTTCGTTGAAGACATTGCATGTCACCATAAAACGAAACCAGTTACTGATACGTTTCTTCACACAATAATCTCCACGAAGACACTCCTCGATCGCTCACCTGGCCACGTCCATGCAACCGTTGGAGATAGGTAGTATTTGGTATCTACCTGAAGAAGACACGGGGAACCCACGTAGCCTTCAGTGGATATCAAAGGAAAAGGGAAATGAATAGTCGGAGATAATAGATAAATAGAATGCCCTGTTTGGTGTACAGAACCAAAATTTATTTCAAAATGGTCGTTGGGAACATCTTGTCAAAGAAAGTTATGTGATGCTCCATTTCTCTATGAACGGTTGAGACTTAAGCATTAACTTTAGTCGTAGCCACATATGGCTTATGGTTAAAGCGCCAATACTCGCTCTCTGAAAAGAGAAGAAAGTCTGAAAATGCCCATCGCTATCTAACGGTAGGTACTCAATTAATTGATTAGTAAATTGTCCAGCTTTGTATGACTAAAGTTCCATTACATACTCTCTGGAAATAGAACATCTTAAAATGGAAATGACTCACCAATTTTTTCCTACGAACAACACCCGAAAGGCATTCCCACACACTATTTCTCCATCCGTTAAACATCTTCTGCTTTGCATCCTGCTATGCGCATCGAACTCCAACTTTAGCTCACCTGAAGTCCGCCGATGATCCGGATAATTTATCGCATTGTAACCAGTGATTTGTTTTGAAGTACACTAAATCAAACGGGTCATGCAACATAGTTTAATATAAATCTTCTTTCAGATGTGCTGCTATGATTTTTGTGCGAACAGTTTATTTGGCCAATAACGACCCCAGCCACGTCCTCACCGTTCATGGGGAAGTCAGATTTCCCTTAATATGTAAGACCAAATACACATCTACATCTTCGCGGTTGGTGATCGGCTGATGTTCCCGTAGTGAGTTGGCTTAAGTGCGCAAAGCGGCACTCCCTTCCTTCCTCCCGGGAATGCAATTCTTTCTAACACATTTTTTGTGTGCTTTCCTATATCGAGAGGCGTAGCGCTACAATAAAACACAACACACGCGGTTACACGTTACTACGGACGGTACTTTTATGAGCTATTCTTCTTGGTCCACTATCACCATCATTTCAAAAAGCATAAATTCATTTGAAAAATAACAAATCACAAACGCGGAAAAACTAGAAAAAACGTGACCAAATGTGAAGAGAAATTATTGATATATCCTTAAAAAGCACGGCACTAGTTGAAATTGAGCGTTGACATGTTTGTGCACGAAATTGCTGCCCACTCCTAGGGTTGCATGTTGATAAGAAGGATATTTACAATTTTCAAACATTATAAGAAATTTGAGATATTTTGTGTTATTGAAAATAATATTGGCGATTATTATTTATGAAATCAGTATCAAGGGATTATAAATGTTCTGTTTCCTACATGTGATTATTGTTTGCATGGCTCTTTGTTTCACCATTTATGATCTTCCATTATCATTTGTGTCGGCACTGCAGTTATGTTCTGAATATTTTCATAGTTACTCAACACGTAAACTGTATCAAGTCTTGTTTTTTAAGAGGAAACGTTGAACCACCTTCTCACTTTCACCAAAGATTGCTACAGATAGCTGAATGAGACGAGCTGTGCTACGTTCTAGGTTTAAGAATTTTTTTTACAATATCACGATTTGTTAATAGGTATATTGGAAGCAAGATTCAATTTTCGTTTTTGATGGAGCAGAGTAAATGTAAAAACACGTGGGGTGTTCGTAGCGGTCAAACAATCAATGAAAATGTATATTAATTCTTCTGTAACATACTAATTCGTGGTTTGCTTGGTTCAGAAAGGCTTGTTTGCAATAGTTTTATATTGTTTTGATAATTTTACTGGATGTTAAACATCAGACCATTGAACATTGAACAAGCCAACCTAAGTCGTTGGCTTTTGTACAGATGTATAAATATGTTAGATATTTAATAAATAATAGTTCATCGAGATTCTCGGTATTTCGGAAGAGCATGTTAGGCAGTTGTACAACAAAATGGAGGATCTCATCATGACAGAATTCAAGAATGTGAATCGACTAAATCCATTTTTACACCAGTATAAACATTTATCACATCTCATCAACAATCTGGTAAACCATCACTATTAAGAATATATCTTAAACCAGAATACAATTTTATCTTCAGTCCTTGAAAAACATAATTTTAAAACTTTCTGTCGTAGATATGAAATTGATTTGGAATGCTTTTAAAACACTTTTAATGAAAAATATTTGCTTCTACAATAGCCTTACACTATGAACTTCATCGATGAGTATTCTGGAGAGAGGTGACAAAACATGTTCAAGCCATTTATTGCACGGAAAACTTTCCATGAAGACAACCTTCTAGATATGATGGGGCTATCTTTGACGTGTGCAGATCCAAGGATGTCGCATCTGGAAACAAACTCCTCGTGCTTATCCAGAAATCGATCTGCCGAGTATGACTTTTCTTAGCAGCTGGGATAATATGCTGGGGTAAATAAGAGAAGCGGAGACAATGGTATTTTGTAGAGCAAACTTTTGTAGTCGATGTTCATTTGAATAAATTGTTTTTTCATTCTGTATTTTATTGATGAGATGATTTTTTTTTTCGAATAGAGTAACGGGATCTAATATTGGGCTGCAATATGGCGAGTCAACAACTGTAATGGAGCGTGCGTCCTCGTAACATAGCTCTGGTCCTCACAAGTTCCTATCTCATGCTTCCACGGGCCAAGAGATGACAAAGACCGCCAGCTAAGGGTTGCGTACTTAACTGGTAGTGCAGCCTGGGCACTGTTGTCCTTCTGACTTCAGCTAGATTGAGGAGGTGCATGCCGAGCATCTGTCCACCAAGGAGGTGCGGTTCATCCAGCTGCTGAGTAAGAAACGCTGTATCTCGTCAGCTATACCTTGAGAGGCAGTCCCACCAACACAATGTAGGCAGCGCGACCCCGGTAAGATAGCATGCTAAAATCTTACCCTACCACAAAAAATGTAAGTATTTTTTATACGGTATACTATTTTGGGATCGTCTACAATTGCAGCAGGACCACAATTGGAAGACCCTAAGTAGCACACGAAACATCTTTCATTTTTATCACTTAGTGTTCATGTTTTATTTAAGTAATTCTGCAGTAACAAAACGCATATTCTGTTACAGCCGAGTTCATTTCAAGTAAACGAGATACTAGATATTTCATTGATGTTGCTCAAATGGTTTGCTAAGACCATTCAAAACAAATATTGGAGTTAGTCGAGACCTGTTTGTCTTTGTAAACTTGCAGCTAAGTAAATTTTATCAACACGTTGCATACTTAGTATTTTCCTGTGTATGTGATGTTCATTATGAAGTAATTTTAACCTCCAGAGCAACATAACACATAAGGTACACTCTTGTTCAAATGATGCGTTTTGATACTTCAGGTTTTCAAAATGCGTTTTTTGAGCCACATTCGCAACGTGATGAGAACGCAACATAAAGGTAACAAATAATGTTACGTTCTTGCAACGTTCAGTTGCACATTACTGCAACAGTTGTGAGGATTGAAATATACCCAAATGAAATGCACACTACCGACCACATAAGTTTTGATATGAATGAAAAATGAATCAATGCATAATCTAGACAGAGGTTGATTTTTAGAGTTTTTGTTATTGTAAAGGTCTAACAAAGAAAATGGCTTTAAATGCTCATTTTGCAAACTCTATAAGCTGTGATTTTTATGGTAGTGGCTATTTCTTTTTAACTTTTAAACAAGTATCACTCCAAGAGTGAAAGCATAATATTTTCATTGTCGGTTATCTTTACTAATTAATGTTAATGAAATAGCTACCTTCGAAAAGCTGAAATTAATTATCTTCTCAAATCAGTTGTGAGATTACTAGTGGAACCTAAGCTGTTATGTTTTTGACTCAATTCTGTCAACTGTTTACATAGACATAAAATCAATGATTTTACAAGAATCCCGTTGACCTAATTATAAGGACATAATGTTTGCTCTGTTCCAACAATAACCTCATGTATCAATCACATAGTAACATTTTGGTATTGGTAAAACTTTCAATGTATCAGTACTTGATTGTATATTTTTCAAAAGGATTATTTAAATCAAAACCCAAGCAACAATATCTGAATCCTAATGTTTTTAATATGGAATAATCGATTGATCATACGCGCAAACAACCATAGTAAAGTTGTTTCAAAATTTTTAAATATCAATATTTTAAAACACCGTAGTAAAAAACCGCGATTTAAAGCTTCAGTTGGGGCAGCTAAAACTTGTAAATTTAGGAAATTAACGTTACCTTCTTGTAAAAAAAGGAGATCAGGTGGTCTTATTTATTCGTTGTTACGACAATTGTTTCACTACAGCTAAGAATCACCACTTAAATTACGATGGTACTTTATCTTAAGTGTCTATAATATAAATTACCGCTTTTCTGTGATACAATGCAAAGTGCTATAAATTGTTAAGTTACCCTCACTACCAATTCGGGAAATTTGAGGTTATTGAATGTCAATGCTAAAGATAAAAATAGTAAAAGGCATAAGATTTAATAAAAATAATTTCTGCAAATTTACCATTTCTTCACCTTTTTCTACATTTTCTACTCTACAATCTATCTCTAGATTATTCCAATACTTCATTAATTTGTATCGTTATTACTTTAACTATTGGAAATAAATGTTATAGCTAATTAACATTTTAACTTCACTCACGTAATCTTGTATCGTCTTCTTTTTATTTTTGTTTTTCTTTTTTACTTTAAATCTATCGTTGACACATGTCATGTGTCTTCATCAGTCAGTCGACCATCGGTATTAAGAATAATTTCCACTACATCGTTGTGTCCAAGAAGTGTGGCATCAAATATGTTGCATGAAATTTGGTGTTGAGTTAAGCGAATATAGATTCAAATGAAATTTTTAAATAACCAATAAAACGTTAATAAACATTATCAAAATTGGATTTTATGACCAACTTAAATGATGAGACGAAATTTTCGTCTTTTAAAAGTAAGTTATTTAACTTCTCGTGGTTGGGAAAAGGAAACGACTTATTATGCTTTTTTAAGCAATCATACCATTGATTTTTTTTTTTGTAGCTTCTGAATTATTCTAATTCTTTGTTCCAAAGGATTGAAAACTTTTGTTGAAGGCGTACGTGGCAATGTTGTTTTACTTGTAATGCCAGTCAAGCATCCTCTTTGCAGGACGTTATACCTTGAACAAAGAAGCAGCTATTAGATTAATTTAATATTAAATTTGTTAATAGTGAATTATGTGAAACTTAGTAGTTTTGAATTATAGGTAAATCAGGTAAACTTAAACAAAGAAAACCCACTTTCAAACTACAACTGTTGCCAAGATGTCTGTGTTGGTTAATATCATAGAAGCACTTAACGTGTTAAGAATGTATTCATAATTATTTTAGGCGGTAGTGTATTTGGTTTGTCTGTAGATGCCATATACCACAATTTGGCAATACAAAATAAGGTTTAAAAATTTCACTCATTCCTCCATAGTTTGAGCCTACAACCTGTGACGATTTATCATTCTTCAAATGAATCAAATATCTGATTCTCCAAAATGCAAACATAATTCTACACAAATTTTCCTTTCTCGAAATCTTAAGCAATGCTCGATTTTTGAGGATTTATTGAAGGGCGTTTATATTTTGCGTCGTACAACAGAATATTAATATATAAATCTGAAAGCGTTTAAAAAAACCTATTCCAACACGATTTTCAGATCATTTTGCTTCTCTATATTTTGAGCACTAATATTTGGCTGATAACGATATCCATTGAAAAAAAAGTTATCCTCGCATTCTTTTTAATATCGGTATCATCTCACTTTGTTGGAACGCGATTGACAATATTTGGATGTTGTAAAAAATGCTATTGCAACTCTGTGTAAACAATGTGAAGTTGCAAATAGGCTCCACCCTTGCGCTTTTTGCGTTGCTGTTGTGTGTGAATTTCAGGTACATAGCCAGACAAAACTATCCCTAATTTGTTTCAAGAGAGATTTTTTTGCTCTATTGAAACAAGTTGTGCTACTTGGGACATGTTGACAGTACACATGTTATTCTCATTTTATATTATAACATCCCTTCACAATATTTTTACGCTATTTGCAGCGTCGCATTCATTCATCGTCGTTTTATTCCACCTACCCCCTATTGAGCGAGATAAGGCGCTATAACCTTGGCAATTATTGTCAGGCTTTTGGTTCAAATGCCATTAATCCACCCATAGGCAAAAGGAGCATTTAATAATCTTTCTGGCATCTATGCTCCCAACGATAAAGTACAAATTATCACACTGTTTAACTCTACATGGAAGCGTTTGGTACGGGAAGTCCACGCTTTCTTCCTTCCTTTAATTCAAAGTAGTAGAGCGATTTTAGATCTTTCAGGAATCAGATTAAATAGATTAGATAAGATTAAATAAACCTGTAACGCTGGTAGATCACCTGTTCGTACTACATTACGGGGTATCAGATCTACCACCGAACCCTAGTCCGAATTAATTCAAACTAAGGAACATATTTGTTTGTTTTGTATTCAAAGGAACATATCTTAGTCCTTATGACATTTTATGTCTTATGAAAAGTGACAATACTTGTTTTGCGCTTGTGCGAGGATGAGCTTAGAATTAGTAAAACATGGTTAGTCTTCATTTATGTGAATTCTCATTGTCTGTTTGATGGTCTATAGCTTGAATTGGTTATGACTAGGGTTCTGATGCATGGTCAGTATCGGAGTCATAGTTTGTTTTCTTTGCAATGAATCTGATTTTGACTGATAAAGGGGCGCGCCTTTGAAGAGTGCTCTCACTCCTCCAAGGGTTTAAGGTGAAACTCCCTCGAATCCTCAGTCTTCAACATGCATGTAGTAGTGCAAACCATTTTTAGCTCGTATGTGGTAGTATTGATACATCATGAAGAAAACGGTCGCGGTTGCCAGGAATTTTAATTTTTCTTTTTGGATAGTACATCCATATAACTATTCCCCTCAATTTTCAAATTCATAAAAAAGCATGAAACCTCAAAATAAGAATACAAAGGTCGGGGGAGTCAGGGGCATTTTTCATTGAGGATTCATAATTTTTCAGGATTAAAATGAACAAACGTTTTGTTCAGAAGCGAGAAATCCGCTTTAGCAAAAGTAACAAAATTAAGCTAATAGATATTCGAACAATTGAAACTGCAGTTCAGAAGATTTTTTCATCACCGTAAATTTGCATGCACAGTTCATTAAAGCTTTTGTAAGAAGCATACATATATTAGAATTTTGTGTGTGAAATATCTTAAACATATTAAGCATTCATATTTCTGGTATTCTTAAGGCTTGCTTAAAAAAACTGTGAAAAAATGCCTGATGAATCTCAATTTCCTCGCCACTCATTTTATTTTGGCATGCAAATTGGAGCTCTTCTGTAATTCCTTACTCTTAGAAGAAGAAAAAAGGCAAAATAATCTTTATAAATGTATAGTTAATACCTGCAATAGTTTAACTGAGTAACTGGGTAGACTTTATTCCTAACTGGGTAGACTTTATTCCTGTGAAGACTTGTTCCCCGCGGTTTCTTAAATCGAGAACAGATAATTTATAGACGGTTTCCTAAAACGATTCGTCTTTATACAAGGTATTATTATGGTGGAATTAGCTAATAACTATTCACATATTTGATCGAAATAAGCCAAAATCTCGATGCTGAATGCTGTGAATACTTAGAGTCAATTGGAATCATTTTATTAATCCGGTGGTTGAAGAATTTTGATTAATTTGATACCAGGTTAAAAGCTCAGTCTGGGGACACTTGATTACTTGATTGAATTGAAAATTTAATGTGAAAAAATAGAACTCTGTTTGGACATTTCTTATCAGAGAAAAAAATGAAATATATGAAAAAATGAAATCCATTATTTTCATGCTTTTCCGGAAACGGGGGATCCAAGTTTTTAATTTCAAATACTGGAAAATTTTCAAGGGATCAGGGGGTCAAGTCAACCCAAACTTCGCTACCCCTCGCTCCAGCTTCCCGGGAAAAGGAAGTGAATACAAGCTGTTTTTCCTTTACTTTCCAAACAAGAAAGTAAATATGCAAAATAACAAATGCAAAGCTAATCAAAAACTAAACTCACCATCGGATTCGGAAGTATGACCGGGATTCTCAAAACCAGCATTAATTGGGCTAGGATTGGTAACGTTATGTGTAATGTCGGGAGATTTGCCGACAGATTCTTCTCCGGAACTTATTTATCTTTGAAATTCGCCAACAGTTGACGGTGAGCTAAAACCACTTTCCAGGGATTTTCGAATGTCCAAGTTAAGGGATCAAAAGCAGTTTTTGTCACTTTTATAGACCGTTAACGCAAAACTTTCGCTTTTGTTCTTTTAGTAAGACACGGCATTTTTTACTTCGTTAATCAAAACTTTTATCAGTCCAGCATACTCGCGCAAACAGTTGCTGACAACACTTCGCTCTGCTACGCTACGCACAGCTAAGTGTAAATTAGAAAAAAGCAAAACGCGCAGTTTTGAGACTGGATGCTGAATTTTTGCACCATTCTATTTAATTAAACAGATTTTTCGTCCACTGTTTTCAAGAGCGCGATGATAATTAATCTCTCAGTGAAAGTAAATAGTGTTCAGGTGGCTACGGGTAGTGGAAATACAGTTTTTTGTTAGAAAATGATAGGCAGATCCTGGCTTTTAAAAAGTAAACAAAGACGATGAAAAATTACCTGCTCTGTGGAAATGAGCACTAGTTGATCAATTCAGAGTGTTTTCAGTGAAATAAACAGTGTGGACTGATTAAATATTGTGTTCTTCTGTCCTATTAGCAGTATGGCAATGATTCACTGCTGGTAAGTGGATTAATTTGGCATATTTTGTTGAGCAAACCCAAAGTGTGCATGTGTGGATGAGGAAGCCATCGCTCCTGCCATAAGAGGATTCTATCGTGTATGTCCTTAAATAGCGGAAACTTTCAATAAAATTCGATTCATTGCCAACAAAACAAACAATGGCAACGGTAACAACACTGAATACCTCATCATATCTCAATAGTGATGAGGTAAATCGACATGCACTAAACAAAGGTTACGGGATATACTACAATAGATCTAATTACTGGTCGCAGTGGTTTATGTCCCAAACAGAGGAAAATAAAAAGATTAGATAGGGTAACGGGATGTAATGTTAGCCTAGCTCCTTTATTCGGTCTATGTGCCAAATATATTATTAATTCGGCGATAATCAACACAATCATGTTGCTATCAGGATGACCGGTTTCACCCAAAGCAATTGAGAATTTATTATTCAATTTATAGTTGTTCACTTCCGCGTGATTTTAGAATTTTTTAACTGACTACGCTGACCAGATTATCTACACGTCTTCGAATGATCTAAAGGGTGATACGGTCAAAATTTGGTGAAGGGAAAACGCGTGTAAATCGGTGAAATCGTTTATTTAAAAAATCAAATTAAATTTCTTTTTCAAGTTCAATTAGTATAAAATTCAGCAAAATATTCAGTTAGGCTTCCGCTTTTCCAAATCCGAATTGCCAGGCCTTACGCTTGACCCCTGCCATCAGATTTTGTACAGCCACCTTGTCCACCTTCTTCGCCGCAGAACGCCAGTTTGCCTTGAACTTCTGCTCGTCC
>JASCZW010018834.1:0-14738 GCA_034211315.2 Aedes japonicus | reverse complement strand
TACTTCCAGTTCGTTGCATGTACTGTGGCTTTTTGCTGTATTTTCTCAAACTCTTCTAGTCGGTGATAGCTGAACTGCCTTAACATAAGAAGATTTTGGGCGGTAATACAGCATTCTGCAAAGCATCATTCACCTGATCAAGGATATCTCTGGCTTTGGCTGAACCAAAGAAGAATGTTTTAAGATGCGTTGAAACAATCTGCGACTTCGAATTTGACCAGTAGCAAATGGTTGTTTGTAATTCTTTTTTCTCAGCCGAATTCTTTGTCGCATCGTATGATGTACAAAGCATTGCGCGCATCTTTCAACGTAATCCGGAGAAGTGTATCTCGAATTCCATCACAAGATGCAGGATGCAGGAAAATCAAAAAGCCGCATCAGTTCAGTTTTTTTATACTTTGTTTGGTCCACATTTGTCAAATAATTATGGCATTTCATGACACTCTAGGTTGCTCCAACTACTACCGTAATGTCTCAACCTTAATTGTTTAAAATATATACTTAACATTAGCTGGACCCGGCGAACTTTGTTCCGCTCTACAACCGAATTATGATTCCGAAAATTCATATTTTTTTTAAGGTTACTTTCAGCCAGTCACTTCAAGTTTTTTTATCTTTCATTTGCGATCGAGAACAGATTACGGCACTCGAATTTTAGATATTGATGGAACGAAACACTTTTCGAATTTGTTTGAGTTTATATCCTTTATTTGAATGATTGTGGAGGTTGGCAGAATCTTGCGCCAGTTCAATTCAGTGCTTTGTGGTAGACTACGTTCCTTGTTCCATTATCCGGCGCGTAAATAAACAATGATGAAGGCTTCCCAACACGCGAGCATGCTACATATAATTGGCCATGCGGGAAGCATGGGCATTCGAGATTAATCCCGCACGCTTCCGAAGATTGACCTTGTGATTTATTGATCGTCATTGCGAATGCAAGCCGAACCGGAAATTGTATTCGTTTGAACTCGAAAGGTAAATCGTTGGAAATTAGTGGAATTCTTGGAATGAGCACTTCCTCGCCCTTGAATTTGCCTTTGAGAATCATTGCTTGAATTACATTATTCTTGAGTTGAATTACGACCAATCTTGTTCCATTACACAATTTTGGTTGATTGAGGTTCCGGAGCATGATGATAACAGAACCAATCTTCAGTCGTAAATGATATGGTGGTAATCTTGGTAAATCCAACGAATTAAGGAATTCAGTAGGATAATTGGTTGCTTCGTCCGGATTAGTCACACAATCAATTGAGTTGAATGAACGTAATTGTCCAGGAATTGCATTTTGAATTACGAAATTCAAATCATCAACATCCTTATTTTTTGGTGCCAAAATTGCACGTGCACTCAACCAATCGTGATTCTCATGATTGTAGACGATGTTTGGGAAAACACTCGAAATGAGTTCCTTTCGTCGTTGTCATATGGCAAAAATTAGGCGGGAATGAAATCAATCCGGTGGAAATATCAACTGGTACTTAGCCATTGCCAATCGCCAACAATTGACTCGAGAAAATCTCGGCAGACGGATCGTTTTGCAAGGCGACTCGCATATTTGTCGTCAACTGTAGCTTCTTTACATGTCGCCACAAAACCTTAAGGCAAGCGTTGATTTCATCCGCTGCTGTTGATCGTGGAATTACAGGTAGTGTTTGTCGAAAATCACCTGCCAACAAAATCATTGCGCCACCAAAAAGTCTTGAGTTACTGCGCAGATCTTGCATAGTTCGATCGAGTGCTTCCAATGCTCGTTTGTGTGCTTTTGTGCATTCGTCCCAGATGATGATCGTACAACACTGCAACACTTTCGCCATTGCAGAATTCATCGAAATGTTGCATGTTGGTTCGTCAGTCAGTTGGAGATTCAACGGCAGATTCAACGCAGAATGAGCCGTTCGACCGCCGTCCAACAATGTGGCTGCAATTCCTGAAGAGGCAACCACCAGCGCAATTTCTGATCTTGAACGAATCGAAGAAGTAGCGTTTTGCCAGTTCCGCCAGGTGCATCGATGGAGAATATGCCTCCATTTCTGTCGTCAATCGCTTTCATCAAAGTGTCGTAGACGTCCGTTTGCTGATGAGTCAACAACGGTACGTTTGTTCTGAACTACCAGTCTCAAAGCGTCTTGATCATATTCTCGTTCACGTTCCAATTCTCGATTGAATCGCATTGTCGATTTGGTCATTCCCAATTTGGACAACAAACTGCCGCACATAAGCAAACACATGTCTCGATCAAAATCAGCGCCTCGTTTCGCATCTCATCGTTAATTTCCAGTTCGTAATTCGAAGTGGTGGTGCGAACTCGATGTAAAATATCATCAACCATGTCATCCTTGTAATTCTTCCACAATTCGACTACATTCGATGGAAATAATGTCGAGATGATGATCGCAAACAGGGTACGAATTTGATTCGCAGATGCAGTAACAATGGCATCGGCGAGTGTTGAATCCCAGTGAGTGTCGTTTTCTAGCAATTGCAACCGCTGACAGGCCTCTCGATATGTCGCACATAGTAGACCATCCACAGTCCGAAGTGACTCGAACGAAGCTGACCACGAACATTAGGGTGATACGGTCAAAATTTGGTCAGGGGAAAACGCGTGTAAATCGGTGAAATCGTTTATTTAAAAATCAAATTAAATTTCTTTTTCAAGTTCAATTAGTATAAAATTCCGGAAAAATATTCAGTTAGGCTTCCGCTTCTCCAAATCCGAATTGCCGGGCCTTACGCTTGACCCCTGCCATCAGATTTTGTACAGCCACCTTGTCCACCTTCTTCGCCGCAGAAAGCCAGTTTGCCTTGAACTGCTGCTCGTCCTTAGCAGTTTTTTTGGTCTTCTTTAGGTTCCGCTTGACAATAGCCCAGTATTTCTCAATTGGGCGGAGCTCTGGCGTGTTGGGAGGGTTCTTGTCCTTGGGAACCACCTGCACGTTGTTGGCGGCGTACCACTCCATGGCCTTTTTACCGTAATGGCAAGATGCCAAATCCGGCCAAAACAGTACGGAACAACCGTGTTTCTTCAGGAAAGGCAGCAGACGTTTATTCAAACACTCTTTCACGTAAATTTCTTGGTTGACAGTCCCGGAAGCTATGAAAATGCTGCTTTTCAAGCCACAGGTACAGATGGCTTGCCAAACCAGATATTTCTTTGCGAACTTTGACAGTTTCGTGTGCTTGAAAATATCTGCTACCTTTCCCTTCCTTTTGCCGTATAAAACTCCTGTCCCGGAAGCTGCTTGTAGTCGGCTTTGACGTAGGTTTCGTCGTCCATTACCACGCAGTCAAACTTCGTCAGCATCGTCGTGTACAGCCTCCGGGATCGCGCTTTGGCCGTCGTATTTTGTTTATCATCGCGATTTGGAGTCACTACCTTCTTGTAAGTCGATAGTCCGGCTCGTTTTTTGGCTCGATGCACGGTTGTAGACGATACACCCAGCTTATTTGCGGCATCTCGGAGAGATAGGTTAGGTTTCGCTTGAAACTACCGGCAACTCTCTTTGTCGTCTCAGCGGCTTCCGGTTTTCGATTTCCCCCGATCCAGACTTCCTGGCTGTCGACAAACGTTTCCCAAACACTTTAATTACACTTGTAACGGTTGATTTGGCAACTTTTAGCGATTTTGCCAACTTTGCGTGCGAGTAGCTCGGATTTTCGCGATGCGCGAGCAAAATTTTGATACGCTGCTCTTCTTGCTTGGACGGCATTTTGACAACTGGAAGAGTGAATTCCAAAATCAAAATAGGAGCAACATTCTACACACAACACCTTCAAAATGAGGGGTGTTCAGGTTTTTTAAATGCAAAATTGAAAGAAATACGTCAAGTTGATATTGACCAAATTTTGACCGTATCGCCTCTTTAACCAAAAAGCAAACGTAGATAAAAGCATTCATCATTTTTCGGTGCACAGTATAAATTCGTCCAAGTGCGTCAGAAGAAAAAACATTCGCGAATCCAGGAACTGCTTGCCCTTGCTTTCCACGCTGGAATTTTTTCGACGATGCATCCCATGTATAGTAGCGTGGCATTTCTGAGTATAAAAGTGTTCTGGCAACAAATCGCTCTGGCAGATGTCGAAAAACTTGTCAATGTCGTTGCAGGTGGTCGACTGGCTCTTTGGGCTGCGTTTCTTCAGTGAAGTAGTACACGTTGTCCATTTTCTAAGTGGACAGCCAAATGGACAACTGTCGGGTAGCGTTCGTGAATCGGAAATGAGGAAATCCGCCAGATCGCCTCATTACTACTAACTACGTAACGGTCCAATTGATAACGCGTCACTTCGTCGTTAGCATCAGGAGCAGCAATCCCGAAAACTACCATATCGCTACCCTTGTTCACGTATTTGCAAAACGTACTTAATTGATTTGATGGAGTTGCAAAATTCAACATTGCAGTGAGTTTTGAATGTTTTGGAGAGAAGCGGCGAATAGGAGCAATCCAGCTATTGTCAACGACAACGTTATTTCTCACTTTCATTGTAATTGTTCTGCCATTGTCCACGGGAGAACGACGTCGATACAGGGGTATCCATCGTTTCCGGAGATGGTTTCAGCGAGCAAAGGACGTGGGTATCGTTTCGTGCAGTTATTTCCAACCATGCATGGAGACTCTGGATTGTGTTGACCGCAAAGACCGTGAACCATATGTGTTGTAACAATTTCGAACAGTTCAGCGTCGATTTCTGGATCGGGAATCTCTGCGCTTATAATGTCATCAATATTGCCAGGACGTATTTTGTCTACTAACCAAATGAGTGCGCGTGCGAATGGGGCAGACCTCGTTTTTGCCATTCGATGGAGTACATCCAACATCTGACTTCCACCAAACACACAATGCTTTACAATGAAATTCATGAGAGATTTTTGCTTTTGCCGGAATACTCGTGCGGTGATGTCGTGCCTATCACTCGAAGTCTGGTCGGGTATCAAGTGCTGAGATATTTCCATCCACTTCGGGTTGCGAGTAAATGTGATGAATAAGTCGGGACGCCCATAATTCCTCACGTAGGTCATTGCGGTCTCGGGCATATTCATTCATGTACCGTGGACTTCCGACATATGTGGATGGAAGAATTGTCAAGCGACCAATGTTGTTGATATTTCGATTTTGACGAACATGTCAACCACATACTGTTGGAACAATCGACGATATCGGAGCAAATGATTATCAACATTTTGCCTAATCATCAAACGGTATGCATAGAAATTCATTGAGCTGACCTTCTTGTTTGTTTCTTCACCTGAGACACAATACATAAACTTTGTACTGAAACATGAAAAAATTGGATTGCACAATTACTAACCTGTCGATGGATTGATCATCCAGATGTGAAAGTGATATCCATCTTCCCCATGGGAGAACATGAGTGGATATTGTAATGCGTCGTATGAGCGATGGGTCTCATATACACGCTGCAGTTGGCCATCATTACGCCGCTCAGAATAATGTCACGCGATTCAACATTTTCACCAACGATGACGACAGCAACTTCATCAATTGTGGGGCATTAAATTGGCGTTCATGAGTTCCTGTGGGACGTTTATCCGCTCTAATTATAATTGTGTGGTCGTCAGAAGCCATATCTTCCAATGCCGTCTTGAATAACCGAACCAAAGCGTTGTGTTCATGAAAAGTTCTTGCATTTCTCCAATGATTTGACGTTTCACAGCACGGTTAATCGCACAACGCTGATCAATTTCGGTATCCGAATTGCCAAGGAAATAAATTTGAAGAAATTTGTGTTCTTCATTCACTGGCGGCAACAACGATCCGGTTCATGATGAATTTGCCCTTGAATCTGTGTAGTGGTGGCAAGTTCAAAATGGGTTAGTACCGTTGGTCCACAGAAATCTAATTAAAGGCAAACCCAAGATGAAATTACTCTTGAATGTTGGATTAAATCCACGTTCTTCAACAATATTCGCACCGAATGACGTCATTTGAAAGCAACCGTTGTATTTATGGATATTCGCCAAAAATGTCTCGATTCTGGTAAGTCGCCGTAAAGTAACGATCGCAATGGTTCTGGTGGATGAGCCAACTGTGGTAAATTGACTTTTCCACCTGCACAACACAATCCTGGTGTTTCTGAATGGAACTCTAGCGCATTGCAACAATGGCAAATCATATCCATGGGCCCAATATTAACACACGGCAGTTCGCTGTAGTCAACCGTGCAATCATATTGGAAAGCGGCACGTTGTAATTGAACATTTACGGCACTTCTTCTCGCTCGACGATTGGTATTTGCTACAACTTGACGATGACATATTGCGACTGCGCCGTTGTCTCAGTCGTTCAGCAGCTGCATGTGCTTCTCGTTCTTCCTGAGTTCGTCCTGTACGAATTCGCGGCACATGTGTTCGAAGCTGTTCTATTCGTTTCGGCGCGTTGCTCTGGGGTTTGATTTGCACGGCGATGCGCCAATCTTCGTGCATTGCGACTACATGAGCCAATGTTAAATTTTCTTCTCGGCGGCATAATGTCTCACCGAACACTGGAAGTGGAATGTTGAAGAATACAAAATTCAGAATGTGTGCGTAGAAGAGGCGAAAATAGTTAAAAAATGCCGAAGTACACATATCGGATTGTTTTGATTTTTCGACAGTTCAGTTCATCACGGATACTAAAATGAATACAGTACCTCAATGATTGCACCAATATCTCGGAAATTATCGAGGTCACGCTGAGTTGCACTTGAATGATCGTTCACTATTAATTACACTATATTCAAAGTTGATAATTAATACTCAAAATAATTGAAAAAAAACTGAACCAACAGCAAAACAAAGAGGACACATGTGAAATGATGCAATGTCAGGTGGACTATCAACGTCATCTACGATCGATGTCAAGGATAACTCGATCAAAACGAAAAAACCACACAAAGTGTATTGAAAATCTATCATTTTTGAAGTTTTCATTTTTCCATAAATTTGTCCAACTTTTTTCTATAAATGTTCCTTGAGCGTAACCGAACAGAACAAAAAAAGAAAATTGAAATCGGACGATCCGTTCTCGAGTTATAGCAGCGGTCTTACGTATGCCACTCTGTTTTATATATAGATTTTAGTTTACATTGTTTATGCCTCAGCAGTTCAGTATTTTAAACATGCCTTTGTAATGCCTGCGTGTCAGTATAACAATAATAATCTCAAAACTAAAAACAAACTAACATTAATTTTAACTAAGCATAATGGGAATGGGAAAAAGAAGATTGCAATGATTTTTGTCTGAAATTATTAATTATTTTGTTGGACATTTGCTCTAAAGTCTCAACATTCGAAATTCTATGTACTTCGTTAGTACTGTACCAAGAAGGCAGCTTCAAAATCATCTTCAGAACTTTGTTCTGAATCCTTTGAAGTGTTTTTTTTTTCCTGGTAGCACAACAACTAGACCATATTGGAACAGCATAAAGCATGGCCGGTCTAAAAATGTGTTTAAACATTAGTAGTTTGTTCTTCGAACAAAGTTTTCATTTTCTGTTTATAAGAGGATCGGCATACAAGGATTTCTGACAACCCTGAGGCAAATCAGGGAGGTCGGAAGTAAAAATGTAATATAACTTCAGGAACTTCAGCTCTAACAGGTATTCGATCAGATTTGAAATTCTGATAATTTACTTGTAGAGTTCTGTCAGTTAAATAATTTTGAATTAATTTCATATTATAGATGTTTATAGAATTATAGAACTATAGAATATAGAATTAAAGTTTTTCAATTTAGCAATCAAACCTTCATGCCAAACACTGTCGAATGCTTTTTCTATGTCTAGAAGAGCAACTCCAGTTGAGCAGCCTTCAGATTTGTTTGTAGGTATTAAATTAGTAACTCTTACGAGCTGATGAGTAGTTGAATGGCCATGGCGAAATCCAAATTGCTCATCTGCAAAAATTGAGTTTGTATTGATGCGAAGCATCATTCTATTCAAAATTATCTTTTTCAAAAAGTATACTTATTGAAGGAAGTACACTTATTGGTCTGTAGCTAGAAGCTTCAGCTGGATCTTTCTCGGGCTTCAAAATTGGAACAACTTTGGCATTTTTCCATTTGTCAGGAAAATGTGGCAAATGAAAACATTTATTAAATAATTTTACCATTAAAGACAAGGTACTCACTGGGAGTTTTTTGATGAGTATATAGAAAATTCCATCATCACCTGGAGCTTTCATATTTTTGAACTTTTTATTTGTAGATTTTACTTCATCCAAATCAGTGCCCCAGGATTCCTCCAAAATAATTTCCCTGGAGGAAATATTCAGATAAGCACGAGCAACCTGATTCTCAATAGGACTAGTAAGACCCAAACTAAAATTATGGGAACTCTCAAACTGCTTAGCGAGTTTTTGAGCTTTTTCCACATTTGTTAACAATATATTATCACCTTCTTTGAGAGCTGGAATAGGCTTTTGAGGTTTCTTCAAAATTTTGGAGAGTTTCCAAATAGGTTTGGAACTCGGGTCTAATTTTGACACATTATCTTCAAATTGTTTGTTCCTCAGGTCAGAGAAGCGTTTTTTAATTTGTTTTGCAAAACTCGTCATATACTTTTCATGGCGGGATCGCGTGTTCTTTGATAATGTCTTCTACGGATATTTTTCAGACGAATCAAAAGCTGAAGATCGTCGTCAATTATAATTGAATTGAACTTAACCTCGCATTTTGGAACTGAGACAGTTCGTGCTTCGACTACAGAAGCAGTCAGAGATTCAAGAGCATTATCGATATCATTTGTAGTTTTCAAAAGAATGTTAGGATCAAAGTTATATTCCATAAATGTTTGATATTGGATCAATTCAGCTTTTGTTCTTGCATCTCGTTTACAAAGAGCTGCACTCGAGCTTCCCTCCTTATTCCTCGCAATATTTGCGTGCAGCTCAAAAGCCAGAAAAAGCCTGGATATTATTAAGGCTTTCCGCAAATTGTACAGAACACTTCGGTATCGCTATACTTCCGGGCCTACTCCGAAACAAGGTCATTTTGATTTTTTTTCTCCAATCAATCCATAGACAAGATTGGTTTGTTTGAATTGAAATGATATGCGAATAACATTTGCATGAAAAACTTTTAACTTGTAAACTAGAGCCTAATATTTCACGATTTGCCAGATGCCAACGAGTAGACGAGAGGCACACAAAATGACGAACATAAACGTCAGACTTTCCCGCACTTTTTTTTGTCAATATTTGCACGTTCATTTTAAAGTAATCATTCTAGAACAAAATTTGTCAGATAGTGTTGAAACATTCTGAAGTTATGCCAATATAAATCTGTTTATTTTGCACCGAAATATTTAGTGGTAGAAATGGTTACTGTAAAAAAGTGGCTTTAGTGAGTGAACTTTCGGAAAAAAAAATAATTTTAGTGACTGAAAATAGTGACCAAATCACTAAAAAGGGACCCGCTACCAGCACTGCGCCTTCTTCTAGGGATTTCTGTATGTCATGTTATGTTCTGTTTTTACATTAACACGTGTAGTAATTCTATTTAACATCACCTATTTTTCTACTGTTACACTGCAGACCGGTACGCCTAGGTAAAATAAAACATCAAAAGTCCGTAACTAGAAATTAGAAGAAAAATTAGTATTTTCCATGTAATTCCAACTACCTTTGCTTATCTTGACAGATACGCGTATTTCGTCTAGAATGTGCAGACTTCTTCAGTGTCTCGTACTAATAACTCGACTGGCGAGACACTAGTACGAGACACTGCAGAAGTCTGCAACATTGTAGACGAAGTATTCCAATCTCAGGATTAATCAAAAGTCCGGTAAAAGCTTTAGTACAATTGCTAAAATTGTAGTAGTTCGTAAAGATACGGTTACTAAAATAGTTCAAAGGTTCAAAAATGTGGTTCCATCTTACCAGCGGCACGATCAGGACATTGATCGAAGACAAGTCCTTGCATTGACAGGGCTATCGTAAAAGGCAAAGTTAATCAAAACCGAATATGGCCTTACGGGCAGAGTGGCACTTAGAAGCCATGGTTATCCGCGAAAAACATTGAAAAACGGCTAAGTGGGCACAAAAGCACATTTCATGGACAATTGATGACTGGAAGAAGATCATATGGTCAGATGAGACTAAAATAAAGCCATTAGGGTCTGATGGTATTACAAAAAAAATGGCGGAGACCGGCGAAAGCCTTAGTGTTTAAGACCGACAGTCAAACATGGTGGAGATAAATTCTTGCAACATCATTAGTTGTCAAATAACTCAGCCAGATGGTCAAGATTTTGTGCGACGAAGAAATGGTAAAGGAAGTTTATCTGGACATATTGAAGCGAAAACTTCCAGCAACCGTCCGAAGACTGAAAATGGGTGAGGCTTACGTCAAAACTGGTATTGCAATGGTTCAACGAACGAAGAATCGACGTTTTGGAGCAGCCAGCACAATCACCAGACCTTAACCCAATAGAAAATCTAGGGAAAATTAAGGTTCAAGAACTGCATCCAACAAGCATTCAGCAATTACGACAAGTAACTGCAACTGAATGGGACAAAATCACACAAAGAAAGGACTGCTTAGCTTGTTAAATCTAATGCCACTAATATGCCAAGCTGTTATTGGAGCCAAGGGTTGCCACACAAAATATTGAACAATGATATATTCGCTCATTACGATGAGGCCCTAACAGTGGACAGTAATGTTTACTATAGAAACAGTAATGTTTACTAGAATGAAAGATGTTAAGGGAAAGTGTTGATGGATCCGTCAGTGTACGGCAGGTTGATAATTGAATATAAGTATTTGAACTAAAAGTCTGGCAATAATTTGCAAAGCTTATAGCGCCTAAACTTGCTCACTGAAATTAGGATTATAATTTAAAATTTACAGATTAATATATTTAGTAGTACGTTATATAATAGTAGAATCATACAAAATAATGAGATTTTCTCTCTCTCTCTCTCTTTTTCTCTCTCATTCCCCACATAACATTCGTATAAAGTAGGAATTAGTTAGAAATCTTATACTTAGAATTCTTACTAAAAATAAAGGATGAAACTTCAATTCTAAGATCAATTATTTACTTTATTTTTTATTACTTATTGCAGAATGCATTACACAGTTTCACTACTCTCCTCACTCTGTATGTTTTCTATAACCTCTGACGCATCAGGTTCTTCACTGTCACAGCCTTCCGGTAGATAACACAGCGTGTGTACTTAAACGCGAGGTGAGTCTTCTCTTTGCAGAAATCCTGTATCGTGTTACCAAAGAATGCCAAGTCCTTTTTTCATAATCCATTTTATGAATAATGGAACAGTTACCCTACGTGGTAATGCTTTCCAAAAGTGTGCTAATTTGTGATAATAAACTATTTCAGCTTTCTCAACTGAGTTTATATGATCAAATGCAACATTTTAACTGTTTGCAGATACTGTACTTGACCATTGATCACCATCTCAGAACTATAATGTTCATCGATAAGAAGTGTTGAAATTCAATTTCAACGGGAGCTTTCCGACGCTATGATTCTCGACCGGAACGAATGAAAGACGTTTAATCCGGTAATACCGAGAATATAATTTCCTGTGATAATGACAGTTTTTGTTGAATTTATTTTCATGTAAATGTAATGCACATAACATACGCATTAGCAATTATATGTTATGTAGATAGTGTCCTTGTCTGGCATTAATTACGTTATGTTCGCAACCTAATTCTAATCCTATAGCTAATAGTGTATATTATAATTTTGTAACTTACGTTTAGTATCCTTTCAATATAATTTCGGGTGTGGGTGTTTAGTAGCAAGATACCGTGGCAGGGAATAGTTCTAGGTCCTAGTTTAGATAATAGTAAATAAGATCAATTGAATCAATTGAATACATGTTACCTTTTAAATTCTGTTCTTACCGATTCTATTAGCTACGTGATTCGTAGAGTAGCATGTATGGCGGGTAACAATAGGTTTAGGTTACCTAGTTAAGAACAGTTTGTAATTTTGGGTTAAACTATGTTTATGTGCATTTAGCTTACCAATATTAGTGTTTAGGTGTACAGATCGAGATAGATTATTAAATTAAGGTTCACCTATAATTAAGCTCACTGGAAAAATTTTCTTTAAGTAACTTTATGCTCGAAGTCGAATTATTACTTTCCTATTCACTGTTGTTGTTTTCTTTCTATTTTGTCTTTTTCTCTTCTGTCCCGTACTCACCCGCTATGACAGATCTTTTTGTCATTCCACTGTCACTACAGTGTCGACTAACTGTACGGCTGCATTTCCACTGCTCTGGCAACACTTGTGTGCTTCTTTCCAAAATGGTAAAGACCAACCCTGGGACCTGGTAGTTAAGGTTGAACTACCTCAAGATTTTGCCAATGCCCAGGGATATAACCATTGAAACTATTTTGAACATTACAGTGAATATAACACTTTAGATTTTACGGTTAGGGTAATGCACTGCTGGGAAAAAATTGCAGAATGATCCAAGAGCTACAGTTTCATAATACACCATATTCGGTAACTAACCTTTTGAACCAAGTTATCGGAAAATTGATCCATCTGAGCCAAACTGACTTTTCACATCACCGGTAATGACAATAAATATAGCTCAGGACTGCGAAACTTAACTATTATATCTACACATTCCTCCACTATGAACGATTATGATATTCCATTCAGTTGCATCTTTTAATACTTCGGGCGCCTTAATTTAGATTCGCGTTTAATCTATTGCAAACCTAGCAGCAAACTCCAGATCGCCTCCAGCCCCCAGCAGCACGAGCAATGGAACAAAGCGAAGAACGCAACCCATTCATCGAGGCAAACCCAACAATGCGATAATGATGCGACGGGGAGGACGACGTCACCTTCCACTAGATACGATGCTATTCGATGCGATCGACCTCCGACCACCGTTCAACCTTGAAATTCCCGCATAGAGTCGGAGTCAGTCACACACAGTCAGCCGCAAGGCTCATCATCGACCAGAGTCGTCCATCTCGCAATCTGTCGAGGTGGCTCCGCGATAGAGCCGGGCCCATGTTTGTGTGGCGAGGAGTTGTCGCTCGCACCGCACAGACCAACGACCGCACGAGAGAATCTGCTGTTTGTTTTCGTTGCTGCTGATGGCGATGATGTAAATGCAGGCCTGACTCAACGTGAGTACCACGAGACCCAAAGCGGAGAAGAAGAGCCCAAATATTTCTTTCCTGCGGTGTTCGGGGCGATGTGCTGAAAACAAATAGTCGAAGCCAAAAATATACAATAACAACAAAGAGGAGACCCCATCATCATCATCATCATCATCCGCGGCTTCCACTTATTATTCTTCTTCTTCGACTCCGTCTTCAACTCCGGTCCGGAGTGTGTGTAGAGTGCATGAATAGGCAAAATCCTCATCTTCCGAAAACCGGTTCCCGGTACAAGATGAGGTCGCGCCCGTTGCAAAAAAATCCAAGCAGAGCACGTCATCATCATCTCGGTCGTCTCCGGCTTCAAGGCGATTTAAAGGCCTTGTTGTGTTCGAAGAATCTCGTCCCTTTCGTACACCGTTGGAACCGTTCGTTCGCTCTATTCTAGTTCTGTCCACGGGCGGAGTCCATAACTCGTTAATAATGATCCTCTTCCGGTCCGTCGCGCAATTTCAAGAACCCTTTCGATGTCGTTTTTTCTATGCCCGAGAATCCAACGAACGTGTCACTTTGATTACCCCTGCTGCTGCGGTACTTGCCTCCACGCGACAGGGTTGGGTCTAATTATATCATTTCCTCCGCCGAAGCGAGGTCGGCCGTTGAAGAACAAAGAATCAGAGTACCCGAAATCAGGAGTGACAGGAGCTGGAAGGGCTCGAATATTGAACGAGGGGGTTTAGCGTTCCGTAACGATGCACCCAGAAAAGGGGCACAGGATGCAATTCATCACAAAGCTGAACCACAGTCTACCTTATCGAATCGATCGGAGCGGACACACACACACACACACACACCCATATGGGCATTAGAAGGTGGGATCTTTCCGAGGGATGCAATCAGAAGAAAGCGTACGATGAAAAGGTGCGTAGGAAGAGAACGACGGAAAATTTATTGGACGAAAACAAGTGCGTAGTTCTTTTCGAGAGTCACTTTTCTGATGGTCGGGCAACGCCGAGGGGGAAGGTTTGGAAGGAGGGTGGGTAATTTTCGGTGGTTCTTACCATTTCTAAGGCTTCTTGGGAGGATTGTTGCCTCGTCTGTTTCTAAGGCGGCAGCAGTGGAATGGTGTCCGTTTCACCTGCTGACTGTTCGTTTCTAAAGTCCGTAGCACAGATGAGCGAATAGGGCCAAACTGGATAAGCGCTAATGAAAGATACCAAGCACTCTACGCCGATCGATGATTGCTTAGTACGTATGTATGTTATGGTGGAAGGTGGACCGAGAGCCAAACTCTCTTCATTCTAAGATGCTGGGCTACAGCGCTTAAGTGCCTACACGTTTGTTTATTACTCTTCTACCTGTTGAAGTCAACGTTACACCTAAACTTTCGTTAATGAGTACCAAAAGAGAATAGATAAAACACATCTGACCTTTTAGGGCCATGAATCTTCCTAGTCATTCGGTGATACTGGCTGCTTTCTGAAGCGGTCTGCTGAGATAATTCCGCCATGTTCTACAATTAGTGGTCCGAGCTGTGAAGGCATGTTGTTAACCATGGGGAGGTACTTTAACTAGCCTTAAACTATTCACACAATCAGACCATTAGGTTAATTGATGTCTTACAAAAGCAGCGTTACC
>JASCZW010018833.1:0-14740 GCA_034211315.2 Aedes japonicus | reverse complement strand
GGCGTCAACGAGAGCGCAAACACTCACCGCCCCAAGTGTGGAAGTTGCTGGGAACTGAAATCAAAATCGGAGGAAAAACTGCGCGGAGAAACCTGTTGGCTGAATATTAAAATGTGAATCACTACGATGGATGACAACGCGAGGCTGGCTGGCGATTGTCGCGCTAGGAAAGTTGAGTCAGTGTTTCTGCCGCGAGGTGATGCTACCCGTATAGCGAATTGTCAACCTCCGAGGTTGTTTGCCGTTGATCTCAGCTAGTTGATTTGCTATGCAAATTACATTTGGCATCGTGCAGCCTCTTCTTGCCAGCGGGCCCCGCGGGGTGGAAATGGAGAAGACATGCGTAAACTTTAATCGTATTTTCAATCGGAGAAGATTTTGCCAGGTAGAACCCCCCTCGAGGGAGAATGGTACCCGAATAACAGGTATTATTTAGCTACTGGGAATAGATTTACATTCGATTTATATCAGCATGAGGGCAACTTTCATAATGCCATGGTAACATGATATTTTAATTGTCGAATTTGGCCTACGGAAGTTTTTGACAAGGCTTAATCCACACTTAATGTTCTAAGACTCTAGTTCTAGTTGAAGCTACCAGGTTGGAGGATTTGAATAGGTTACATAAATTTACACCAACAATTATCGACATTCTTTAGGGATTAGCTGAGGTCAGGTCTACCGCCATGAGAATGTAGTTGCCATTCGATACTGAAAATGACTCAAGGTGACATTGATAAGCAGCATTAGTACTATGCGACTTGAGGACTCTCAAGAATGAAGGAAATCATAAAAGGATCCTGTTTGAATGCACCCAAAGCAACATTACTTTCTATCATAGACCATAACATGCTGGGGGCTTTATGTTGCCTTCTGATGTCGCCGCGAGTTGCAGTTGTATTCCGTGTGGCCCAGGTGAAATGGATGCTTCGATAGATACACTACCAGTCAATAGTATTGACTAACTTTGAAAAGTATTGCAACACACTTGAATATTACATCACCCTCAAAAAGTATCGACTTATCTAAAACTAGGTAAATTCGTAATATTACATCTTTAAATGCACAGCAAACTTACCTCAAAGAAAAACTCGCAGTTTACTATTATTTTAAAGGGTTGATTTGTAACTCATTTACATCCAAATATAATTACTCGGACTTGTTATATTCGTATGCTCTAACTGTACGTTTGATATCACCCATTAAGTTCTGCACAGTGTCCTCAGTCACCTTTCTGAAGCATTTTCCACTGCGTATAGGTAAATATGAATTTTCTTATTTACTCCTTTCATTAATGTTTGCACGGTGTCCTTGTCTATTTTCCTCGAAGCAGTAAGCAGCTTAGAACGAAATTCTTGGATTGTTGACACCTCTCCGTCGAGCTTTTTCAGATTTCACTTCCCCATTGACCAGTATGTTTCAATCGGCCGTAGCAGTTGACAATTTGGTGGATGGCAATCCTAACGTTTGCATTAAAAAAATGGACAAAAATTGACAATTTTTCATGGGTTTACCTTCAACCGCACTGACAAAACTACCCATGCAGTATCAATCATGGTAACTCATGAGTCAGCAGACAAAATTTGACAGCTCTATCAGCCGAACTCTAACCGTGATGGCAAAAACAGTGAAGCAACTCCGTTTAGAAGTGTGCGCGTTCATCGCGCGGCACTTTGTGGACGCTGGATACGCCAGTTCCGCCATCTACAACATCCTGGCACTATTAGACAACAATCAGAGCATCGAAAGAAAGCCCGGTTCCGGACGGCCGACGACCCTGAGCGACAAGAAGCTCCAAAGGATGCTGAAGAGGAAGACCGAATGACTAAATCGCTGCGTGTGCTTGGCCGTGAGGTTGGTTCTACCGGCCAAACAGTGAAAAAATACCTGGCGAACATGAACATACATGTCAGGAAGCGGAAATCGCGTCCACTGGTTTCGGAGCTGCAGGCAATGACGCAGCGGCAGCGGCTGAATAAGATAGTCAACGCGATTTTCCCGGAAAATTGCGACGTGGCGGTGGTGATGGACGACGAGACCCGATCTCACCCTGGATGGCAACGACTGGCAGGGCACTTCATTTTTCACTTCCCCCACAAAGGAAGTGAACTCTGAAGTGAAGTTCATTTCACACACCAAGTTCCCCAAGAAGGTGCTGCTGTGGCTGACAATCAGCTAGAAGGGGATGTCATACCCGCTCTTCTTTCGCTCCGGACTGTTCGTGAACGGGGAAATTTATAGTACGAAATGACTGCCAGAAGTTGCGTCGTTCATCAAGAAATACCATAAGGGCGAAGACGCGGTGTTCTGGCCGGATCTGGCGTCGGCCCACTACTGGAAGCGATCGTTGGAGGAGATGAAACGGCTGAATATCGATGTGGTCGGGTCCCATCGAGAATTTCTGGGCCAACCTGAAGCGCAACAATTTTGTTGCGAAAACTGAGAAGGAATTGATACATAAAACGAAGAAAGAACTCAAAAACGAGGCCTACACGCACGAATGTTCCGGTTAACTGCCGGAAAACCACTCACAAGGGCGCAAAATTTTTGTGCAAGTAAGCTTAAATAATTACCTTAAATGGGAAATTTATCAAAAGCAATTATCAGTCTTCGCTTTTTATATCACCTTCCAAAAAGAGTTCATTTTATTAAATGCAAACGTTAAGGTACGTAAGTAGTGTTGTTTTGCTCTTACCAAGTGATTGTATCTTTAACGTAACTAATAAAGGATGGATTCGCATGTTTTCTCAGGAATAAAGAGACGCTTTGTGAGGCATTCTTGCCGATAAAACTGACCTCAAAAAAATCGGTGAAAGATTCCTAGTTTTCTTGACTAGTTAGAACTTGACCGCAGTCCCTCCAGAACCTCTGATCTGCTTCCTAGTTTATTTAAAACTTGCCCTTAGTACGCCCGAGATGTGTCCAAAGCTCCCGGGACGATGCTTTTATGATGATTTAAATTTTCTTGGAACTATTCCTAAGATCCCTCGAAAATTGCTGCAAGTGTCCGAATGTCATGAGAACTCTAAACGTTTACAGCTTAGCAAGAAGTGAAGAAAGAGTCAAAGAGACTGTGGTGACGGATTATCAAATCGTTAAATAAACGGGGTCCGGGTCTACAAGGGTATATTGTACCTTTAAATTGAAACGCCTCGGGTTCCAATAATGGTGGTGGGCATTATTGGTCGACTGCTGCTTCCAACTTGCAGTTTCAAAGCCACAAATCTTACTAAATATTGGACTGTTATTGTTGTGCAGGTTGTGTTTCTGCGCTTGAACATCTACACTATCAGTTAAAAGTATCGACTCTTTTGCATCACTATATGCATTGCATCACTTTGAAAAGTGTCGACTCACCTAGAAAGTAATATTTATGATACATCTTGAAACCTTGATTACCCTCAAAACTGTAGACTGCAGCAAAGTTGTTCAGAAGGTTAAGATCTTCCGGAAGTTGCAATGTATGGTTCGAAATTCCCCACGCCCATAAAAAAGAGCATTTCCGACCACCTAGAGAGTTTAAACCTTGAGCCAAGCTGTTCAGATGGTCAAGGAATTGTGTCAGTACGTGGCACTAGTGGACTTGTAAAAGAGCAAATTTTTCAATGATTTTATGTCGTAATTTCAACCACCTACAAAGGTGAAGGAAAAGTTTTTAGAAAGTCAAGAGCTTTCAGAAGCTGGAAAGTATGGTTCGGAATTCAGTAACTACGGGGCACTAGTCCTTTGACCTTCTGAACAACTTTGCTGAAAGTTTGAGCTTTCTAGGTGGTTAGGATCACGATATAAACTGGTTCAAAATGTCTTCTTTTATTTATTTGTCAATATAAAGATGTCACCAATACCACTAACGCAATGTCATTGTGTGTGTAACTTTTTGACATACGGTTTTCTGTCACAAAAGCATTGTATTGAAAATGGAGTCGAAAGAATAACAAGTGAGCGAAAATATGTTGCACCAAAGTGTGGAAAATCCGTCTATATCGCATCATGACATAGCAAAATCATTCGGAGTCCCTCATTCAACAGTTATTCGCGTTTTGAGACGCTTCCGGGTTCAGTTGAGACCCGAACCTTTCCATCCAAGATGTGGCTAAAAAGGTGAAAACATCGTATTCTTTCGTTCAAAAAGTGAAGAAAGGTAATAAATACCCAAAAACAGGAACGAGAAGCCGGAAACCGGTTCGAAAACAAGAGGGCGTAAGCTGTACGACAAATTGCTGATAACATTTGAATCATAGTCAGTCAAAGTTTCCCCTTGCCTATCCTGCATAGGGTAGTATGACAAGGGTTATGTGCCTGATCGTATACTACCGTTCAAATGCCCTCCGCTCGTTTTCAAACTTACATCTATTCAATTTCAAAAAACCTGCCGTTCCCTTACGGACCTATCAATACACTTTCTCTTCATGTCTATTTGTTCTAGCAATAAAATTACTGTCCGCTCCTAGCGCTTTGCATGGAGATGGTAAATTATCTGCTTCTGGAAAAAACTTCATCAAAGATCGTTACTTCCGCGCTGGGGAGAATACAAAAATAACAATCAAAAACATTTGACTGCCTGGTTATTGATGATGAAACAAACGTAAAAACAGACTTCAAGCAGCTTCCTCTTGAGTTTTATATCGTATTGCAACGTGGCAAGGTTGGCGATCATTCAGTTTTTTTTTCTTGACTAAGAAGGGGTTCAAACTTCTATCAGAACATGCTTCTTAAAAATACACATTTTGTGTTTTAACTACCTGAATAATTTTCATATTTGGTTGAAATTTGAGTTTCATTTGTATGACAGCTCCCCTTTTCCAAAGTGGGAGGAGTCTCAAACCACCTTACAATCATTGCCTTCAAAATCCCCCACATGCCACATTTGGTTCCATTTGCTTAATTAGTTTTCGAGTTGGGCAAAAGATTGTGTTCCAGTGGTATAAGGGCCTTCTTCCAGAAGCCAGAGGGGTCTCAAATCACAATAGTAACATTTCTTGCATCTTCTTAATAACCTCCACCTGTCAAATTTGGTTCCGTTTTCTTGATTAGTTCTCGAGTTATGCAGAAATTTGTGTTTCATTTGTATGAGAGCTCCCTCTTTCAGAATGGAGAGGAGTCTCAAACGTACCATAGAAAAACTTTTTGCCTTAAAAAACCTCCACCTGCAAAATTGGTTATTTGTATGGCACCTCCCCTATCCCTTTCAGAGGATTTTTTTTGCATTCAGAAACCTCCACTTGCAAAATTTCATTCCATTTGCTTGATAAACTTTCGAGTTATGCAGAAATTTGTGTTTTATTTGTATGGAAGTAGCGAATCAGAAATATAAATAAGTGTATATAATATGACAATCGAGACACATGATAGTTTAGTTGATATGAGAATATGCAAAAATCCAAACTGGACTCTCAAAAAATATAACCGAAAACGAAAAACATTTTCCTCCTACCTAGAGGGTTGAGTGTTTAGTGAATACCTGCACTAGAATAGAAGAAAAATTAGTATTCCATTTATCAACTACTTGTTATCTCGACAATACGCGTATTTCGTTATTGTACGTCAAGTCGAGTTATTAGTACGAGACACTGAAGAATCTGCACATTGTAGACGAAATACGCGTATTGTCAGATAAGCAAAGGTATTGAATGAAAGTTACTAATTTTTCTTCTAATTTATGCTATTACTCTTTTTGATATATTTTAACAGTCTAAATTTTCAAGAAATAATATAAAATCGTAAAGCGCCCTCTAGTCAGACACCATGGAAATCGCAAAATATAAATACAATCAATGTTCTACAATACAAAACTCCGATTTTTCAATTCCATCATATTTTTTAGAGTATGTTTAACTATCGTTCATTTGGTGTTTTAACATTTGAAATCGGTTCATTGATTCAAAAGTTATGATTTCTTAAAAAAAGTCGTTTTCGGGAAGTCGGTAAAACTAAAAAAAAAAGATTTTTGAAACCACCCCAACATGGAAATGTTCACCCTAATGCAACAATGAAAAATACGTGTCTAATATTTTTTGATAAGGAATAAAACTAGAAATTTTCACAAAGTTCTGAGACCCACTATATCGGTATTTTATGCTATGGCTGTAAATATAGATACATAGAAATATGAAATAAATAGTATCAATCAAAATATGCTATTGTTTTTCTAAAATATGTGTTGTGTGACTGCTCGTTACAAATCACCTGAAAAGAAACTTCTTGTAAACTACTCTAAGGATTGTAACGAAAATGAACTGACAACACTTTTGATGAGCTCACACATACACGCGTAAGACGCGTTCATCCAGCTCCTGAACTTTCGGTAAACAGTGATCGTTTTCGATGGTGGACACGTGGCTTCGTGAGAAGGATGTTTCGATGAACGAAATAGAGAAATGTTTGGGAACTCATCACGACAGCGGATAATCTATAATCAACCAGTTCGGGGAACATTACTCGTTTGATGAGCCAAGCAGAGAAAGAAAATCAGTTCCAGCTGATCCAAAAATTTGATAGGACGGTAGTCAGGCTCATCCTTCGGAACAGATTCATGTCGGTTCGGGATTTGGCCAAAAAAGCTGATGCCTCCTTCGGAATTGTGACAGGAAATAAGAATCGCAACAACCTGAATACGGAAGTAGAAAATAGCAAAACAAAGTGTTGAACAAAAATCCAAAGCAAAAACCAGATCCAGAGAGATATGCAGCCGACTTTTGCAACGACCGTCTGCCTGCGTTTCGATCGATGACGAAATATATGCGAACGAGTACTCCAGAACGCTTTCAGAACCGGAATTTAACATCAAGGTCATCGGCGAAGCTGCGAATAGTCATTCGAGGTAGATAATTTTGGCCAGAAGGTTCTCGTATGGCAGGCAATTTGTTCCTGCGGATCCAAGTCATCGATTCTCTACACAAAAGGTTCGATAATGCCGAAGTTCATCGTACACTCAGTTTGCAGCAACGGATGCTTCTGTTATACAAGTAAGCCCATGACGCTAAAACCAGAGTACAATGGATGCAAGAAAACGAGGTAGCTTTCGTTGAGGAAGACAGCAGGAAGTTTTCCCAATTGTCCACAGCTTCGTCCAATTGAACGCTACTGGGCTATCGTTAAGCGCAACTTCAAGAGGAGTGGTGAGGAGTGCAATACCATTGAAGAATTGGTCTGCGGCTTCCAGAAAATGCGACAAAACTACTGTCCAAAACCTAATGAGGTGAGTCAAATCCAAAATCATAATATTCTGGAAATAAAGTTGCTTTCATTCATTTTTTTTGTTCAAACTCAGAGAGCAAGACATGAATTAAATAATCCAGTGTTTTTTTTTTGTAATCTATATCATGAAGTGTGTCAGAAGCAGATAATTTCTCATCTCCATGCGAAGCGCTAGGAGTGGACGGTAATATATTGCTAGACATGAAGAGAAAGTGTATTGATAGTTCCGTATAGGGAACGGCAGGCTTTGAAATTGAAAAATACAAGTTTTAAAATAAGCGAAGGGCATTGAACGGTAGTATCCGAGCAGGCACATAACCCTTTGCCATACTACCCTATGTAGGGTAGGCAAGGGGGAGGAAATCCCCTTGACTGGCAACTATATCTATCTATATATAATTTTTTTTTGCCAGTTTTTCGATGCAGTTCTTATGAAAAAAGTAGTAAGAGAATTACTTAATTTAATCGCGTTAAGGTGAAACTCCCCTGAATACTCAGTATTCAACATGCATGTAGTAGTGCAAACACTTCTTTTGCTCTCATGTGGTAGTATTGGTAATTTTATTTTTTTTCTTATGACTTATAGCACAACCATTGAATTATTCACTACAATATTTAAATTAAAAAAAAAACGCATTAAATCTCAAAATAAGATTTTTTGGATCATTTTGGAGAATTTCGAGTATGAAGAAACTTAATAAGGAAGGTTCACTATAAGCCTGTGCAAAACTCCCATCAAGTTGCGTTTTTTCGCTGAGATACATCCATAACAAAAATGTGGGATCAAGTCAACCCAGACTCCCCAAACCTTCGCTCCAGCTTCTAAGAAAAAGGAAGTAAGTGGAAGCTTATCAAAGATTAAACTTACCTTCGGATTCGGAAGAATGACCGGGATTCTGAGACCCTGTATCATTTGGGCTAGGTTTAGGAATGTTAGGGAAGGTCCATTAATTACGTCACGCAGTAGGGGGGGAGGGGGTGTTTTAGAAAACGGGACGATCCATACAAAAAAAAAAATTGAAGGTCTACACAAAAACTTGAGAAGGGGGGGGGCGGTGAGGGGTATAAGAAGTCATTTTTTGCGTGACGTAATTAATGGACGTTCCCTTATTTGTTATGTCGGAAGACTCGCCAACAGATTCCTCTCCGGAACTTATTTCTCGCTGTAGTTCAGCATCAGCTGACTGTGAACTAAAACCACTATACCACGGGTTCCTAGGTCCAAGTTAAGGGATCAACAGCATTTCTTATCATTTTATAGACCGTTCACACAAAACTGCCGCTTTTCTTAGTCCGAGCAAACAGTTGCTGACAACACTGCACTCTGCAAAGCTACGCTCAGCTGATTGTGAATTAGAAAAAAGCAAAACACTAGGGGAGAGAAAGCTCAACTCTGAGTTGCTTTGATGCATCGAGCAACTCGCGAATTACTCAAAATAGCTTAAAATCGAATCAACCTTCATCGGTTCGTCTCGGTTGCCAGGGTCGTCCAATTTTTTTGAAAACATTGTGAACATTCTACTAACGGCAATAGAAGATGGCACAATGGTGAGCCCACGAGGCACGACTATGAGGGTTCAGGGAATGTTTAATATGCAATGCGTGATACGGACGGCTTTACTGAAGTGCAATGATGAGGCATGATGGCGATATGTATAGATTGGTAATTTACTAACCATCGATTCTAGGAAGCTTGAAGTTTGGGTCGAAGTGCAGCCGGTTGAGCTCATTTGTCTTTTCTCCTGCTCTTGTTTCAAATCACCTGCTCTTGCCGTCTGGCGGAATGATGCTAAGGCTTGTTCGCGTCAAAATATGGACACAACTGAATACGTATATCTCTGGAAATTCTTCATCAACGCTTAAAACATTTGGCAGACTGATTCATTTTGTCTGTTCATTTTGTTAAATCAATTTTTGGTGATACTACAAGCTTTTGGATCGAAGATGGCGTCGAAAGAAGAGCAAGTGCGAAAAGCAATTGTGTGCGGTCGCAATGGAAATCCGGATATGTCAGTGAGAGAACTTGCAAAAAAGCTTGGTCTATGATGCTCTTAAATGTTTCGATACACGTTTGACAACAGCCAGGAAGGCTGTGAGGGGTCCCCAACTTTCGTGCATACTTCCAAACACCGGCGAGGTATGAAGTCGTTCAAGGTGAAAACTGTATCGAATCGTAATGATGAATAGAATGTGATGGCTAAGACCCGGGCTCGCAAGTTGTATCGCGAATATTTGACGAAGTTTTTCTGCGTGATAAAGAACGATTTGCTGGAAGACTTTAACCAGCTTCCCGGAATGTCTTATTTTACCGCCATACAAGGGAACGGCGAAGCGGAGCATTTCAGGACAAAGAAAAAGGCAAAATATTTGGTTCAAAGTTTCATCACTACCGGAACGGAAAGGAAATATACCGTGAAGAATGACTAAAGAAGCGATTGTTACCATTCCTATGCAGCCATGACGCTTCCTCGCTATTCCGGCCTGATTTGGCATCTTGTCACTACGCCAAAGATGTTTTGGAATGGTATAAAGCGAATGGAGTCCATGTTGTACCGAAAGAGGGGAATCCATCTAACTGCCCGGAGTTGCAACCTATCGAGCGATATTAGGCTCTCGTGAAGAGAGAACTCTCTCAATATAAACAACAAGCTACAACTATAGAAAAAGCTCGAAAATCTTGGGCAAAAGCAGCTAAATCGGTTGCAAAGAAGTCTGCACAGTCTAATTAAGTAACTGTAATTAGTTTTGAGATGACTAAAATGCATCTTGGAATGAACTAACAGCAAATTTGTTTTATTCCAAATTTAATCTGTTCAGATTTTGTCGCGAACACGCCTTGCATTAGCAAATAGCAGGTCATGCCAAAACTGATGGGTTTATTCAAGGAATGACTAAATTTCAGACATGGAAATAATTTCTTCTCGAAAAGGGGCAAAAGCCTTACACGAATAGTAGTAAATACGATATCAAATGGTACGAACATATCAGATTTGAGTGAATATAGGTTGTTTTCAAAATCAGAGTTAAATAGAGAAAATTAAATGCACTGAAAATTGCTACTGTCCAATTGTGCACACTCGATAGCTCATGTGCTAGCGTCGCGTCGGTTGGTTTGACAGCTGCTGTGTGAAAACAGAGAGTTCACAAATGACAGTGCTCGCTTGCTGAGCAGCGAGGGTTACTCGAGTTGTTTTTTTTTTAATTCCGTGTCGGGTATTTTCGTCACTGCGACCAATTTTTAGATCTATTGTGACATATCCCCTTTTTGTTGTTGCTTTAGTTATTTTCAGCATGACGCATCACTATTGATAGAAGTGATCGCCAAAGTCTGGCCTAAAGCATTGTCCCAGGACGGTATAACGCTCCGAATAAAGTGTACTACCGTACTGGGGTTTGTTCTCCAAATCTCAAGGGGTTCTAGTAGCCCTTTGTTAAAGAACTTCAGCCTTTTATTGAAAATTGCCGGGCAGTGGCATAACAAGTGTTCCGAGTCTTCTCTTTCCATGTTACAAAATCGACATGAATCATCTTGAAGTTTTCCTATCAGCTTCAAGTGATAACGGCTCGGACAGTGACCGGTTATAAGGCCTGTATATATTGTTAGATCTTTTTTGGTAAGATCTAGTAACTTGCGAGTCATTGAAATGTTTGGAGTAATGAACCGCTTTGATTGCCTAGCTTTGAAAGTGTTGTTCCAGTTTGTCTCCACTTTTAAGCATTCCCAGGCTTTCATCTCCATTCTAAGAGAAGAAGCAGATACACCACAAAAGCACAAAAGGGTTCAGGTCCTACAAACTGATGAGACGATCCGAGTCTTGCTAGTTCATACTCGAGTTGTTACCTCAAAAGCAACTCCGAAATTGCACGCGATGAGGAGCTATCTTGCCCCTTGAGACCCGGTGCAGAATTTTTGCACCATTCTTGTTAATTTAATAGTTTTTTCGTTCACCGTTTTCAAGAGCGCGATGATATTTGACCTAGAAGTGAAAGTAAATGGTATTCAGGTGGCTACGGGAAGTGGAAATGCAGTCTTTTGGGGAAAATTAATAAGCGGATCCTGGAATGTAGAAGGTAAACAATGATGACGAAACATTTCCTGCTCTGTGGGAATGAGCACCAGTTAATCGATACAGAGTTTTGTTTTTGATGAATTTAACAGTGTGAACCATAGGCGCCAACTTAGAGGGGGCATGGACTTTTTGGCCCCCTCAATAATTTTCAGACGGGGCAAAGTATCATTTTGCCCCCCCAATTATTTTCAAACTTTTCCCAGATTTTTATCTAGAAGAATAAATTTGTCCTGCACAGTTATCTTTCACAATTAAATTTTAAGCCAACCGTCATTTCAAATTTGCACTGTGCGCAACGATCCCTGTTTTTTTTCAGTGGGTCTCTTTTCATTCATTTCATCGGCGTCAATTCATCAATCAACTGAAGCGGATGAATGGTAAGGTCTGAAAGGTGCACTTTTGCCTTCTTTCTTTTCTATACAATTCATGACGTCACCTTTGCTGATACAAGAGGATGCATTAATGACAGAAATGAATGGTTCGCATTGCCAGGCCTGAATAAGCTGAGCTTCGTGAATGAAAATGAATAACATTTACTGTTTATTTTGAAACTGTCGAAACGGAACAAAAGTAAGTTTTGCTTGCGGATAAAAGTTGATACGGGTTTAATTAAAGTTGAATTTTAATTCATATCCATACTGATTCATCAAACGATTTACGAGTTTAAGCTTTCTCTAAAAAAGGTAAGCAATGAATGGTTTTTTTATAAAAGGGAACAAGCTTGAAAGCGCCTTTTTTGTCGAATTTTCAGAATTGACGATGAACAAGTTTTTGATCAAGCTCCCAGGAAAAAAGCGATAGAGATAGCTGAAGACTGCTGCGACGTTGCCAGCGCTGGTTCTGGTACAGAATCCAAGTTCGACGCGGAGAAGGTCCATCTGGTTCAGGTAAAACTGTGGACGCAGCAAAAACTTCAAAACGACGTTTCGTGCCCGGCTGGAAAGCGACTTTCCCATGGATTGCATATGATCCTGTGAATGATGTTGTATTATGTTCCGTTTGCCGGGAAATTTTTATGAAGCTTGGCCTACCGTTTTCAACTAAAAAGATATAGTTTTTATTGAATCTGGTTTTAAAAACTGGAAGAAAGGAGCCGAAAAATTTAAAATCCACGAGGGATCGTTCTGCCACAAGGAGGCCGTTTTGAAGCTGCATTCGTTGAAAATTGAGTAAACGTCTGCGCTCAAATATCCGACCAGAAGAAAAATGAAATGATAGTGAACCGTGCCTGCCTAAAAAGTTGTTTTCTTCGATTCTGTACTTGGCTAAGCAAGGTCTCGCTATTCGTGGTCATCATGATGACTCAAGCAACTTCTTAAATTTGTTAAACTTGCGGGCTGAAGATTCGAACGAGTTGCAAATGTGGCTAAAACGAGAATCTTACACATGGTGTAGCCATGCCGTACAAAACGAAATGCTGGATCTTCTAAGCCATTCGCTACTTCGACGATTGATAGGGCTGGTGAAGCAAGCGGATTTTTTGCGATTATTTGTGACGAAACGTCGGACATGAGCAGAAAAGAACAATTCTCTTTTGTTTAGGATTGCTACTAATTCCTCGAGGTTGAGGAGTTCTTCCTCGGTTTTTATGAAGCTGAGTCAACTGCTTCGTCGTCTTTGCATTCTATCATTGAGGATATCCTTATACGCTTTGATCTGCCCATCTCAAAATGTAGAGGCCAGGGCTATGATGGTGCAAATAATATGTCTGGCAAGAAAAGCGGAGTACAGACCAGAATCCTTTTCGATGAAAAACGAGCTATTTTTGTTCATTGTTTAGCTCATTCGTTAAATTTGGTGGCTCAAGACGTGATCAAAACAATTCCTATCTGCAGGGATACATTGAATTTGATCAAAGATATGATTAACTTCGTAAGGGATTCGCCAAAAAGGCTTGCCATTTTCCAGACATTGAAATCTGTTGATTCGACAAATCTGCGGCCACTGTGTCCAACGAGATGGACGGTGAAATACTTGTCGCTTTCATCTGTTCTGTCAAATTACTTAGCTTTGGTAGAATTTTTCACCTCTTTGGCTGAAAATGACGTTTCTGATGCAGGCTCTAAGGCGTCTGGATTTTTGAGAATGCTAGAAAAATTCGAATTTTATTTCATCTTAAATGTAATGGTGAAAATTTTCGGATACGTTGATTCTGTGAATACAGCCCTTCAGAAAAATCCTTGCGACTAGAAGAAGCATACCGGATGATTGGTACCTTGAAAGCTAGCCTAAGCTTTTGTAAAAAAGATTTTCGGGAGATTTGGGAAAATGTTACCGAAAACAGACCGGATGCAGTTGAATCGCCGAAACTACCAAGGAAGAAAAAAGTTCCGAAGCGTTACGAAACCGATGTTCCAACTTTGACAGTATCAATTGAAGAGACCTACGAGAAGCAGTTCAAAGAAATTATAGACAATATCCTAGGATCGCTTACTTCTCGCTTCGACACCGAAACATTTGCGTTTGTGTTGGAAGTAGAACAATTCATACTGGGAGACGATACCAATAAAGACAAAATTATCAGTTTCTGTGATAATGACCTTGATCCTGATCTTTTGATGTTACAACGGGAGATGTTTTTAAAGATCGTCCAGGAAGCTTCTGAACCCGTTCAAAACATCTCCAGCATCGTCGATTACATAAAAAATGAAGCGCCTTTGATGGATATTTTGCCGGAGTTTGTAAAGTTCTTGAGAATCTTTCTCACAATTCCGGTAACGTCAGCTACTGCCGAAAGGTCGTTTTCCGGCCTCAGAAGGCTCAAAACCTACTTACGATCGACTATGGGACAGCAAAGATTGAACTCTGTTTCGATATTAAATTTCCATAAGGACATGGCGAATGATCTTGATTTGGATACCATCATGAACGAGTTCATCAACAAAAATAACCATAGACAGCGCACGTTCTTCGTTAAAAGTGAGGTGTAATATATTAACTGGTTATTTTTTTTTTGAATTGGCTATAATAAAAACGTGAATAAAACTCTTTGTTTTGATTAACTTATTATACCAAAGAACATCACCGCCGTTTTTTTTATAAAGCTATTTCTCAACAATTTTTTTGAAATTTCAATCCATTTTTTCCCTGACATTTTGTCCCCCCAATAATTTCATGAAGTTGGCGCGCCTGGTGTGAACTGATGAAATCTAGACAAAATAGTCAAAAGGTCTAAAGTAACATTTGTAAACAATGACCCACAAACAAAATATCACCAGAAACAAATACAGGAAGCTATTACCTCTCCGTCTGTTGAGGATATAGATGTTATCAACCTGGCATTTTCAGGAAATTTACGTTTGAAGTCATTGTTTACATATGTTACTTTCGACCTTTTGACGATTTTGTCTAGAAATATTGTGTTCAGATGTCCTATTAGCAGTTTGGCAATGATTCATTGCAGGTAAGTGGATTAATGCCCTGCCATAAGGGGATTCCATCCTGCTTGTCCTTAGCGCAGGGATGCCAGATTT
>JASCZW010018832.1:0-14753 GCA_034211315.2 Aedes japonicus | reverse complement strand
AACACTTTTGTAACATGTCCATTGAATACATTGTTTTATCTTGTAAATTTCGTAAATACTGTAAATTTTTTAATTATGTAATTCTATTTGCTTAATAATTTTGTAAAGACATAAGCATTAAATTTTTGAAAAGGATCAAACAGAATTAAATAAAATGAATTAGTATATATTATCGCTTAAAATCACCCATTTCCCATCCTTGATATGCCTATTCCCTCATTTGCTGTGACAACCGTTACACGCAATGCTGTGCACTCTCACAGTTGACCCTTATTGACAAAGAGAAGGCTCCCATACAACAATACGAAATCAGCTGATATAAGCAGCTGTCATCGCCGGGATCGAGAGCCAATAAAGAAAAGTTGTAGTTAGTAATTCGTGAGTGTTGGCCGGTGCAATTTTAAGTGGTACATTTCGGACATCGATCGGGTAACTGCCTTACACTGACGGTGTAGTTCAACGGAATAATTGTGCCGAATTAAAATAATTGTGCCGAGCTGAAAACTCCGACGGACTCGAGTGGAGCGTGAAAACGGTTGGACGTTGGACGGTCCATAAGTCGGATCATCGCCTGTGAAACTGGCGACTTGCAGCAAATACCGGTAATTTTCCCTTCCCTTTCCTTTTTTTTCCTTTCCTCAATAGTAAAAATAAAGAATAAATTTAAAAAGAAATTTAATTCAAATCAAAATTTAACCCTCTTTCCTTCCTATTGAGAACTGATCCTTTTCTCCTAATTTTTCTTGGCCACTCCACCTTGGTATCGGTTTGTATGGGAAGTTTTTCCGCCCAATTCCCCTCGGAGCCAGTAAACGACCATAAATCCTGATAAAGCCTGATGTGGAAAAAAAAAGTGAGTGTCTAGTAAAAAGGCCGATCTGGCAAGTGAACTCTACCGGGCCTTCACAGGGTCAGCTGTCCTCGATTTTCTTCCACTTCCAGCCGGTCGGTCGGTTGGGAACGTCTTAAACGATTTTACCACCCGAGACACAGTTGAATGGGTGATTCCCAGTTGTCTTCCGATCCATCTCATGGTCGTAGTTGGATTTTCCATGGCGGCGGGCAAAATTCTCCGGAGATTTTCTTCTTGTTTCGATGACATCTCAATATCCACTGAACCGATTGTTATGAAATTTTGCACATGTAAACAATTCACTGCAATCCAAAAGTTATTCCTAGATTTTCATCAATTTTTACCTACGGACAAAAAGGTTACACACGGATAAAAATTGTGCATTTTTTGACGTAGACTACGTCTTACGGCAAGGGTAGGGTGTCAAATGAAAATCTAAAATTTTGCGATCGTCACGAAAACCGTACGTTTTGTACGCGAATAACTCGAAAAATCCACGATAGATTTACATGATTTCTTCTTCAATCGGTCGGAAATTTTACCGCGCTCCAATTCAATTGTCAAACATTTTTCTCAATCATTAGTAAACTATTGAAAATAACGCAAATATAAGGTGATGTCTTATAATGTCATTTTGCAGAGTAAATTTACCAAATTTCTATCACAGATTTCAAATCGAAGCAAGGAACGTCTTGCATCATCTTCTTCTTCTTTGTGTTAGAGAGAGACTTTAACCAATCAAATCATATGTCTCCCCATGTACGTCTCGCATGCAGCTGTGAACGGCATAGAAGGCACACTTAGCAAAAATTTTTCCTCAGTCGTTTGGCAGCATTGAAGCTGTGCGGAGCTGGTCGCAGGGAGCTGGTCGCTGGGAGCTGGTCGCTGGGAGCCGGTCGCTGGGAGCTGGTCGCAGGAGCTGCTTCAAGGCTCCACTAAACTGCAGCGTTTTCGAAGTCGCGGCGAAACAATCGCCACGAAGAGGTAAGATGGCGGCTTGCACAAAACCGACGCGATTGTGCGCCTCATAATCCGCCATTTTGCTCATCGCGACGATCGCTGTTTGGGAGAGCCTGCTACTTGCCACCACCAGCTGCTCTGCACCAGCTCAGCTGCCGTAGCCAGTGAAGCTCCGCAAACTGCAGCAAGTTTGCCACCGCGGCAGCGAAATCGCGGTGGAAAAATCGCCGCTGTGAGATTACATGCCGAGTTTATGGGAGCGCACAAACCAACGCGATTAAAATACGCATCGCGTCGGTTTGTGCGCTCCCATAAGCCGCCATGTAATCTCACAGCGGCGATTTTTCCACCGCGATTGCTGCCGCGGTGGCAAAAAATTGCTGCAGTTTGGTGGAGCCTTCATTTGTACGGCAGCGGAGCTGGTGCAGAGGCAGCTGGTGGTGGTAGCAGAGGCTCTCCCAAACAGCGATCGTCGCGATGAGGCAAAATGGCGGATTAAGAGGGCGCACAATCGCGTCGATTTTGTGCAAGCCGCCATCTTACCTCATCGTGGCGATTGTTTCGCCGCGACTTCGAAAACGCTGCTGTTTGGGGGAAAGCGTCCTTGGGGGCGAGTAGCAGTAAGCAGTAGGTGGAAATAATCTGTCCTTTTGAGGACAATAAATTCAAATAAAAGAGTTGATTATTCAAGAATGAACTAATCTTAAATTAAGTTCGGTGCCGTCGGTAAAAATTTCACCCAGCGGGTTGGCGCTATCCATTAATTGATAATCTGTCCTTTTGAGGACAACCAATTTAATCAAAAGAGTTGTTTATAAAAGAATTAAACTTTTATTTCGTTTGGTTTGTGCGCCTAATATGGTGCCAATTCGTTCGCCGCAACTGCAAAAACGCCTGCATGGAGGGCGAGCTGTTGGAAAAATTTTGGCTGGTTGGCGCAACCCGCGATGAATCAATAAATCAATAAATGCTACCAGATACAAATCCATCTTTGCTACTGTCAATTTAATATTCTCAGCTTGAGAGTTAGTTTGATTGGGATTTTCGTTTCAAATTGTCGATTGGCAGCCAGTGGTATTAGCAAAACTTGTTTTCCCTTCGTCGCATACCTTAAACCACACAAATTTCCCTATCACGGACACCATTTTCGTTGTCGAACATAATATTCTGAACCAACATTCTCTGTAAATTCCAATTAGTAGTGTTATAAACAGTTGTTCTGTTGTGTTAACGATTTGCGTTCTACCTCTAGGAAGAAAACTTTTTGAGAAACAGTGAAAGTGAGAATGCCTAACCGATTTGATCCAGAACGCTTGCGCAGATTCAGGAAGCGCATAAAGAGCGAACATAGGGAAATCCTCCGAAACGACCATGCACCGATGCCGAGCGAGCTCGTAGTTATCGGGCGAAATTGAAAGCAGCAAGAGGTAATGCGTTGCCAACAACTAGTTGGGACGCTGGAGAAGGTCCTTCAACTCGAGGTAGGAAATTGATATTTATTAAATTTAAGGGATCATGCTGAATCATTCTTGATGACAGTCATTACCTCAACATTTAAAATTGATATAAATCAGAGTCGGTACTAGATATTGAAAATTTAATCACATCAGTTTGTATGCTTACTTGCTGTGAGGATTTTGATAGAGTTCGATTCGATGTTCATTCACTAACAATCGAGATTTATCAATTTGAAATAGCAAGGTGAGTTTGCGAGAGCGAGATAAAAGATAGGAAAACATACATGGAGCAGCGATTCACCTTAAATCAATTTAACAAAGAGAATCTCATCATAGCAATTGAATATCTCTATGTTATTGCTCCCTGTCTTAATAAATTTTAACATAGTATTAATTGTATTCTGGTGATGACATGCGCCGCGTGCTTATACATCATATGAACCTTCAAATGATATCGATACAACTAAAGCGCTGAACATGTTTTAATGCGTGATAATTTTCTCAGGTGTTTATTTTATATTTATAAGAATTTATCATATATTAACCAACCTTTTCTCCATACCCATTGCAAAGAATAATGATATTTTATAAAACTCATTCTCTTTCATCTGCGAGATCTAAAATATTTATATATATTTTTATTTTCTTAACGTTTAAGCCATAATGGATTCCCTAACTAACCTGACATTCGCATAGTAACATGAATAATAATTTCACAAGAAAACCATAGACCATATTTTTGGTACGCATTTAACCTTATATTCCCAACTATGGCCAAATGTATTCATCACATAGTAAAATGTAGATTATAAAAGTTTTCAATGGAAAAGTAAGAGTGAGCGGTTGTGTATTTTTCGAAGGGCTTATTCATACCAATACCTATATAACTAAATGAATATAGTGGGAATTTTAATGTTTTGAAATGGAATGGCCGATTGATCACATGAGAAAGTCATTTAGATGTTATAAAGTAGCTTTATATTCCGTATAGTATACCGAATATAGCCGAATGCCCGATGCGATAATATAAATAAATGCCCGGAGCGATGAAATAAACAAACTTTACTGAAATTCGTTCGAACAAGTATCTTTAATGATATCCTTCGAAAGTTTTCGACTCAATAATGATAATTGGTGACTTTTCATGGTCCAGTACAGCAAACGCCTTATTAAGCATGTCTTAGCAAAGGTATAACTAGTTGAATATCGTTACTAGCTAAATTATTGTATGAGTTATAGTTAAAACTGTAATCGTGCGCTACATAATCGACAGAGCCAAGGGACATGTACCACTATATACTTATATATAACCTTACAACAACTGCAAGATAATTTTTGTTATATTCTGTTTGATAAAACTGCCTAAACTTTGAACATTTTAAGAGACGCTTACACATTTGAAAATGTTGCAATTGATTATTGTGTTTTCATAACAATCACTAAACCTGCCGGATATTTTCTAATAACGAATTTTATCGTAATTTGAATTCTAGAGTATTTCAATGTTTATTATTACCCTTGAAATCCAGAATTGCTAAAATTGCCTAAATTCTAATTCTTTGAATCTTTGAAGTTGAATTATGCAAAGGCATACTACAACTCAGATTGTATACAAATGATCCGAATGGTATGGTATTTAAATGGTGAATGTTGAAAAGGAGACAAGGTATCAGTCAAAATATATGTTTGTATGTACGTATTATAGAATTTCCTCCGCTGCCTGTCGTTACTGAAATCCCCCAAACGATGCAAAACATTGTTGATGGTTCCGGTGATGGTGAGAATTCCAAGATGCAGGGCATTCAGGCACAGTATGACATACGAATAAACATTTAGTAATGTTAAGTGATTATGATTATAAGAATGAGCAAAACTATCATTAATTAAAAAATTTATATTCCCTAACAGATCCTTAACTATCTTCTAGGCCTTAAAGATAGTCCATCGTAAACGTGCAACCGTGACCGTGTCATCATTTAAACCAAAAGGCCCTTTTCAGGCCACCAAAGAGTTATAAAGAGTGTACAAGAGAATTTTCTTACATACTGACTTCATAAAACTTCAGGGCCACTAAATAATATCTCAAGAGCGTACAATAGAATTTTCTTACTTACTGTCTTCAATACGCTGGTCTAATGTCCCAAGAGCAGCACCCGTCATATTGTGACTTAAACTGCTTCTATCGGTAAGGGTAAGCGACCTCGCACGAATAATTGAAACCCTTTTAACGCTAATTTCCCTGACATTATAATGCATCACTTGGTTTAACGTAGTCTACGTCAACCGGTCGTGTCTTGTACACAACCCCACTCATTTTTTTATATTTATAAGAATTTATCATATATTAACCAACCTTTTCTCCCATACCCATTGCAAAGAATAATGATATTTTATAAAACTCATTCTCTTTCATCTGCGAGATCTAAAATATTTATATATATTTTTATTTTCTTAACGTTTAAGCCATAATGGATTCCCTAACTAACCTGACATTCGCATAGTAACATGAATAATAATTTCACAAGAAAACCATAGACCATATTTTTGGTACGCATTTAACCTTATATTCTCAACTATGGCCAAATGTATTCATCACATAGTAAAATGTAGATTATAAAAGTTTTCAATGGAAAAGTAAGAGTGAGCGGTTGTGTATTTTTCGAAGGGCTTATTCATACCAATACCTATATAACTAAATGAATATAGTGGGAATTTTAATGTTTTGAAATGGAATGGCCGATTGATCACATGAGAAAGTCATTTAGATGTTATAAAGTAGCTTTATATTCCGTATAGTATACCGAATATAGCCGAATGCCCGATGCGATAATATAAATAAATGCCCGGAGCGATGAAATAAACAAACTTTACTGAAATTCGTTCGAACAAGTATCTTTAATGATATCCTTCGAAAGTTTTCGACTCAATAATGATAATTGGTGACTTTTCATGGTCCAGTACAGCAAACGCCTTATTAAGCATGTCTTAGCAAAGGTATAACTAGTTGAATATCGTTACTAGCTAAATTATTGTATGAGTTATAGTTAAAACTGTAATCGTGCGCTACATAATCGACAGAGCCAAGGGACATGTACCCTATATACTTATATATAACCTTACAACAACTGCAAGATAATTTTTGTTATATTCTGTTTGATAAAACTGCCTAAACTTTGAACATTTTAAGAGACGCTTACACATTTGAAAATGTTGCAATTGATTATTGTGTTTTCATAACAATCACTAAACCTGCCGGATATTTTCTAATAACGAATTTTATCGTAATTTGAATTCTAGAGTATTTCAATGTTTATTATTACCCTTGAAATCCAGAATTGCTAAAATTGCCTAAATTCTAATTCTTTGAATCTTTGAAGTTGAATTATGCAAAGGCATACTACAACTCAGATTGTATACAAATGATCCGAATGGTATGGTATTTAAATGGTGAATGTTGAAAAGGAGACAAGGTATCAGTCAAAATATATGTTTGTATGTACGTATTATAGAATTTCCTCCGCTGCCTGTCGTTACTGAAATCCCCAAACGATGCAAAACATTGTTGATGGTTCCGGTGATGGTGAGAATTCCAAGATGCAGGGCATTCAGGCACAGTATGACATACGAATAAACATTTAGTAATGTTAAGTGATTATGATTATAAGAATGAGCAAAACTATCATTAATTAAAAAAATTTATATTCCCTAACAGATCCTTAACTATCTTCTAGGCCTTAAAGATAGTCCATCGTAAAACGTGCAACCGTGACCGTGTCATCATTTAAACCAAAAGGCCCTTTTCAGGGCCACCAAAGAGTTATAAAGAGTGTACAAGAGAATTTTCTTACATACTGACTTCATAAAACTTCAGGGCCACTAAATAATATCTCAAGAGCGTACAATAGAATTTTCTTACTTACTGTCTTCAATACGCTGGTCTAATGTCCCAAGAGCAGCACCCGTCATATTGTGACTTAAACTGCTTCTATCGGTAAGGGTAAGCGACCTCGCACGAATAATTGAAACCCTTTTAACGCTAATTTCCCTGACATTATAATGCATCACTTGGTTTAACGTAGTCTACGTCAACCGGTCGTGTCTTGTACACAACCCCACTCATTTTTTCGAGTACAGGCCTTATTCAGCCGCTGGTTAAACAGCGTGGATGGAGAAGCGATATCTGGACCGGCGCTGCATAGACTTTATCATTTTGAGCGTTGAAACTCTGCTACAACACGAAGTTGTTCTTTTCATAAAAACAAAATTAAAGCATCATCGACGACGCAGTTCTGGGCAGCTCGGACGGACTCTATACTTCTCTTCACTTTAAATCACACATTTTCTAATGAATCTTGTTCTTCGTTGTATTCTGCAACGAAACTGAAAGAACATTCGTGCATTGTACGAAAACAATACAAAGAACTACGAACATTTTGTCACGTCTTTCTGGTGGTTGCATAGAAAACATACAGATCTACTTTAACGACTCGAAATGTAATTGAATAAAAAAGCGCAACCACGTGAAGTAGTCCATTTGGCTTTTTTTAGGTGTTTCTGACAAGGGATTCGATCCTTTATTATTGAGAAGAGCTGTTACAGAATTTCTGGTTGATCTCACTAGGCCTGACTCGTTAGAAAATACTTGAACTCTTGGCCGTGCTTTAATTTTTATTTTGGGATAAATACCCAGGTAACCAATAAGCATTAGCATATGCAGTAAATCAACCCTAAATCTGCATTTCAGATGTTACAAGCATTATATCAGTATCTTGAAAGCTTTCTGTTGTAAAGCTGCATTTAAAATGCTATTTAATTTCTGGTAGCCTATAATAAGCATTTAGAAAGCAAAATAGCATTAATGAAGCATTATCATAGCATTGCAGTAAAGCAGCCGTATGTTGGGCCAAAAGTGGCATTTATGTTGCATTTACTGCGACTTAAATGCTTGATAGGCTTCCGTAAAGACACTTTGGAACTGCTTATTGGTTACCTGGGTAGATTATACCCGCCCATGCCAGCAGCAACACCATCATGAACGATAAAAGAGAAACAGTGATTGGCTGGTCTTCACGAAATCCATTTCGTGCATTATACAAAAAGGTGTAATGATAGCATTTCACCAGATAAAAAGTAATATAAATGTTTCATACAATGTACGAGACATTTGTTCTTAGTTCAAAATCCATGTTTACGAAACGATTGAAAGCTAATTTACTAAAATAAATTTTCAGTGAAAAAAGACAGGATTTTTACAGAAAAAAGAGTCACGTAACAAGCCAAGTGGATTGAACAACAGGAAGGTGACTTGCGGGTCCTTCGGGATTTATACTATTATCTGTTCACTAAAATCTTCAAAAACGCTGAAAATCAGTACAGTCTTGCGTTAGTATCATCACACTTTCGGACCTCTTGAGTTACTATCAGTCATTTAATCTTAAAAACAGAGAAAAATCTATTTCCGTTATTTAATTGATATCACCATACGACAAAAAGAACAATTGAAAACGCTTTCTATTAATTATAACATCAATAACTTCTAAAATACTCAAAACAAACCATTTATTTCCAATGACGCTTCACGTTTCAGCCTTTGACAACCCCGCACTCAACAACCATACATACAAAACTTCAGAAGAATAAAAACAACGTACAACATAACATACGTAATACCCCCTGACGACGAGCGAAGCTAGCACGTGGACATTGTTTTATAAAAGGAGAAAAACCCAAAACACAATGTGTTCATCGTTTATCTCCGATGAACGGTACCGATATCGAAATAGGATACGAATTGTATCGTCTTCGCGGTCGTCAGAAGAAGGGGAACCTAATTTGCATATTATTTTCGGTTTGTTTGTTCCTAGCAAGGAACACAATTTGTCAGTACCTTAACCAAATCTTTTCATACATGTATTGAATATGAAGTCACTAACTGACCTGATGGTAACGTTTTCAGAAGTTCCCATTTGCTGATCCTTTAGAAAGTGGGATGTCCCATAGGGATACTGCGTAGTTTTTTCTTTCATTCTTTGAAATCTTATTAGAAATTAAATATATTTACGAAACAACAATTTTGAACACTTTAAATCAAGTCCAGCGCGGGACAAGATCAGCTGTCCTATCGCAACGATTTTGGCGGTCAAAACCAGTCACGCTAATTTGGAACCGAAATTTCCCTCACAGGCAAACGATGACCAACAGCCGAAAAAAAACTTGTTCAACTGGTTATCTAAGCGACTGCCAACAGCAGCAGCATCCTTCTCATTATTCATCTCGACCTGATGATATCCTGCGACGCACTGCGTTCGGGCCCTGCATAGGTGAATGGTTTTGGACGCATCAACGCATGCGATGATTTAAAATCTCTATCAGCGCTCGGCTGGTGAAACCGGTCCTTCGAGACCTACAGAGTAACCTACATCTCATTTGCAACTGGACATCTGAATGTTGGACCATGGATGAGAGGATATCTTCTTAGCTTGCATTTTGTCTTGAAGTTTGAAAAGAAAAAAATCTTTAAAATTTAAAGCTCTGTACAAAGTGGGAATTCAGGATGTTTCGGACTGTTTGAAAACTAAAGATTGTTCTTCTTCTTTTCAGCATCACACGTGTATTTAAATTTGGATGTTTTTTAAACAATTTCACAACAAAGATATTTTTAATTTATATTTTTATTTGAGTGGCTTTCAGCCTTTCGGGCATGGTTTTAAAATTTTTTTTAGTATAACTGGAAAACCCTGTCGGTAATGTTTGTAGCTGCACCATGCAGCTGCAGGACTATGCTGGAGGTGACTTGGTTTGATTTCCTGTCTTGTCTAGGAATTTTTCGTAAAGGAAAGCTTGTCGAGACACAATCATACTAATGCAAAAATGAAAGCTTCTCCAGTTAATAACTGTGGAAGTGCAATTAGTATACTAAGTTAAGTAACCGGTTATAAGCAAATTGTGATGAGTATTAAGCTTGAGAATAAATAAGACGATTGCAAAGTTATTGTAAGCTTTCTACTCTAGGATGAAATATTACAGTTTCAATTTAGTCCAAAAACACCACAAGCATCCGGTAAAACAGTTCTCACTTGTTGATTTAACATCCTAGGTTATGTCCATTAACTCATTCTAATATACAACGGTGGTATAAATTTTTTATTGTAACTCACAAAGTAACTGAGCTGGATATTCAACAAGTTAAACGTTGGCAAAGATAAGATTCATAAAAGCATTTGCTGTTGTGAGCCATGAAAAACTGAACAATTGTGACACTTGGCACTCCATGTTGAGCTATATTTGCTGACACAAAACAATTCCAGTGGTTTTTCTGAGGCGAAAAAATCTGGTCACGTCTTCCTTCGGAAGGGAAGTAAAGCCGTTGGTACCGGTTCATGTGTTGATGAGTGCGGATATGTACGGTCCAGGTGGTGGAGTCGTCTTCCTGGCGTAGGTGGTTGTCACAAAGTTGTAAGGAAATAATTCCTTTGAATTCCTACTAAATAGATATTGTACTACTTCGGTTTCGGTTTGGACAAGCTATTTGAAAGCACGCGAACATCAAGTGAGCACTATGGACCAATTTGAGAAGCTCATTTCCATGATCTGGGACGAGATGCCGATGGACCAGGTGCGTGTCGCGTGCGCCTCTTTTGAGAAACTTCTCAAGCTCGTCATACAGCAAAAAGGAGGGGTGAACATAGCTAATATGTCGTATAGGTTCAGCATTGCTTCATTAAACATTGACTCAGAAAAGAATATCCTGTATTTTCATTATTTTTTTTAAATATTGAAACTAGATTCAAACTTTTTGACCACCCTGTATGTATTTCATTTACATACATATATATTATTAAATGGATAGGTAAATGTTTTGTTGCATGTTGCATGTTGCATGTTGTAAAATGCATGTTTTTACAGACACGATCTCATGTTTAGGTCTTTTTCGACTGAACCAGGAATATTCAGGAAGCAATATACAGCATTTCTGTCATATCCCGATCATCAAATATCAGAAGCAATCAGTGGTTATTAAAGATTGATCAAGTCTAACACAGAGGGGAGCACATTGCTGTAGGAGTTAGTTTTCGTGCTACAATGGATGGAAGCCTATATTATACAATGAATACAGACTTGCTCTTTCAAGTCTTGGAAGGTTCCGAAACTCCGTCAACCCTACGTTTCATGAAAGCTTGGAATCCGAGGTCATTTTGCAGTATATTGTGCATTGACGATCTCGAAACATTCAGATCTGCGGCCATTTTACGTACAGAGCGCTGTGATTTTCGTCTAATCCGTTCCCTGACCAACTCGTGCTGTCCGCACCGTACGAGTACGACCACCGGATCTCTTTCGGTCATCCAACGAGCAGGTGTCACGGATGGTTCGGTATACAAAATCCCGGTTTTTCAAATTTTTCAAAATGGCGCCTGGGCGCTCACTTTTCAAAAACTTTTTTATCACCACAGCACGAAACTCCTTACCTCCTTAAACACCGAATCGAAAACAATCGGACATAACCTAAAAGCATTTATATAAACATAGTGCAAAACTACACCACCACATACGTGAAGCATGTTGAGTAGTTGCACGACACCAATGCAAGGAAAAAGTGTATGAGAATATACTTGACATGGTGTACATCATACACAATTAACTCAGATGCACCTTTCAACGTTCTTTTCACAAGAGATACAGTTGTATTTGCAATTTTAAGCTTTTCAGCGATCGGTGCGTGGGACGCCTCTGGATTTTGATTGTACATCTATTTCACGGACAGTTTCTTGTTTTGACGACACGACTGGAACACCTGTATAAATAACTATGAAACTTTACAGATGTAAACAAAACACTTTAAATAAGATTTGCTAAATCATCTAAAAAAAAGGTTTTTTACTCATACACTCATCATAAAAGAGCAAGATTGTAATGCAATTTCGCAAGATTTTGTTTCATTTCTTGTAATGGATCACACATATAAAAAAAAATGCAACACTGGTCGTGGGCACAAAAGCAACACATCAATTTGCTTCAATGTGTGCGCGAGGTTGTGCAGTGTATTATTTGTTGAGTATGGAGTCCGGAAGTACAATGGCTCACAAAATAACGATCTCGATCCCCAACCGAAATACAACCGCCAGCGTCAAAGCACAAGGAAGTTTCCATTCAGCCACTTTAACAAGTTGAAATGAAGGTAATAAAATCCCTACAGTTGGTTGTATTGTTGGAGGCACTCAGCGATACAGCAATGAAGCAAATGTCGCTCGTACCTACTTGCATTGTTTTATTTATTTTAATAATGAAGGACAAACTTGATGAGAGGAAGAGGTAATACGATGACGAGTAAAAATAAAAATAGAACACTTGACAGGGGTAATCCAACAATGGTCAATAGCGTTACGGAATTCTATGGTATTGTCTCACCCATATTGAAAAATTGTTGACGGTCGAACGGTTGCTTCGACTGTCGAGGTACTAGTTGCACAGCAATACATTTGTTTCGAGGCATCTGTGGCAGCACACCGCTTGCATGGCTTCGATTATATCATTAGATAGATCATTAGAGCTTTGTAGATCATGATGGGTAAAATTGCCTTTTCTAAATCATGCGGATTCTTCAGGGATTGCAAAAACGGAAATTGCATATTTTTCAACTTTTCAAAAGTAAGAGAAAATTTTCGGTGTGCCATTTTTATCGAATACACCCTTTACTACTTTTCAAAACGCGAACACAAAGTGCTATATTTCGATCACTTCAAGTACTGTACCAAGTATTACTCTCTAATTCAAAATCTGCACTAAACACGCACGTGGAAATGATCATCTTGCATTCTTCTAAACAAAGAAATCAGATTTTCTAATGTTTTTGTCATATGACAGTATCACAGGTTGCCAAATGGATGTTTTCCCTAATGTTTAGAATCCATAAAAAAAAACGTTAGCCATAATGTATGCTAGCCTTAATGGACGTTACCCATAACCTTGTCATATTAGAATTTTAAAATAAAGGTGTCCACAGTTAAATTGCATCACTTTAAACTCATCCTCAAGAACAAGTCTCTTAACCGATTGTCATGAAATATTCAGGGAATAAAATACTACGTATAATCATGGTTTAAGTATTTTTATTTCACTGTATTTCTTTACCAAATCCAAAAGCCCGAACTGTCTTCTCAATATTACGTATTAGATTTCAACCATGACTTCAACATTTCCTTTTCTGTAGTGACAATTTTAGGATGCTTACGAGGTTCGTGCTTCATTATAGCCCAATATTTTTCAATTGGCCGCAACTCTGGAGAGTTTGGGTGATTAAGATCCTTCGGCACGAAATTGACACCATTTGTCTTATACCACTCCAGAACATCCTTGGAGTAGTAACAAGAGGCTAGGTCCGGCCCAAAAACTGTAGAAACGTTGTGTGTTTAGAGAAACTGAAGCAGTCGTTTTTTCAGGCATTCATTCATTTATACTTGACCATTTAAAGTTAAAGTTGTCACGAAAGGCTTGCTCCGTTTACCAAACGAACAAATCCCCTGACAAATCATGAATCTCTTGGGGAACTTTGACACTTGCTGTTTTCTGAGAGACTCTGGAACATCGAACTTGTCTTTCGCAGTCACAAACTGGTTGTCGGGAATTTGTTTAAAGTCCACTTTTACGTGTGTTTCATCGTCCATGATGCAGCAGTGTGGTTTCGTCGACATCAGATTTTTTCAAAAGGGCGAATCTAACAATGAGAGGCTCTCTCCTTCTCGCTCTCTTTCATTTATTACAGAGCCGTTATAAATCTGTTGAGGGATTCTTCAGTACAGATAGAAACACAACGGTGCTGATTACCATACTGAACAAATAGTTGAATAAAAACGTAACGCAGAATGGAATATGAAGAGAAAGTATCAATCAAAGAGAGTCTCTCAATAGTAGATTCGCCTCATGTAAAAAAAAACCCTAGATTTATGTGCACAGCTTACGCGTACGTATTTTAGCTGTCCTATTCTGTTTTTCATTGCGGCTTGGATATTTCTGAACTTGGCTTTCTGCACTAAACTTTTGGTCAAGTGCAGCTTTGTGACATCCCAAACGGAACAGTTGGGTTTGTGCTAAAGGCAGAAACCACTCGTTTGTGATCCCTCACACAGTACGAAACACTTTTCCTACCACTCACCTTCTTCCGATCGACAGTTGACACTGTAGACTGGTGAATTCTCAACATCTTTCCGATGGCTCGGTGTGAAAGAGGTAGGTAGTCGAAGTTCATGTGAAAAATGTTTTCGAGCACTTGCTGTTCATTCTACTCCATTTTCGAAACTACGACACATTTCACAATGAAACTCACGCACTGTAAATAATATACGCTGAGGTCATTTCACCCAAAATTTCGTTGAAATCAACCCAAAGGGCAAAATGTTACAGCTTATTGACAGTGATGTAATTTAACTGTGGACACCCTTTACTAAAGGTTAGTTTTAAAAAGATGTAAACTCGTAATGACTTCA
>JASCZW010018831.1:0-14749 GCA_034211315.2 Aedes japonicus | reverse complement strand
TTATGGGTTTCATAACGGTTCTCACTTCACCCTTTTATTTTGAACCTACATCAATTATAGTTTAATCTTATTATGAATTATATATATAATCACTTTTACCACAGAGAACAGACATCCAAACTAGAATATATTTCTCAAAAAAACTTGTGTAAGAATTCAAATTAAAATACGTTAAAACACTATTGCCATCTCTCGGGCTGTGGCCACTTGCAATTTTTAATCGAACATAGGTAAGATTCGTTGACCGTGCGGAGAAAGAACTGAACTGCCAAAAACATTTAGTTGATGAATAAGATTTCAAGCTGGTCAATGGGTGGCGATGCCAGCGCCGCCACGCTATTGCCAGTTCATTACGATTATGAAATGACCGTTAAATTTCTTACACAGTTTTTGAATTTGACTTGGATGTCTGTTCTCTGTGCTTTTACTAAATACGACCAGGGCATCGTCCGCTGGCTATTGCCGCGGGTATTGTGGGTTTCCCAGGTACCCGGTTCAAGCTTTAGTTGGTAACGGTGGCTCTTCTTGACCTTCTATTCCTGAGTTGTAAGTGTGAATAAGGGCGCCTATGTAATGTTTTGCTGTACCTGTTGTGGACTCCCAGTACCTCCCATTTCCCCAAAAACTTTGAAAATAACTTGTCTTGCCTCAAAAGTTCTCCTTTTTATTGTATTGGCCTCCATAACAAAAAGGGCACCATTGCAGAGCATATGATTGATCAAATTATTCGCAGTTCTACTCGCCCAACGCCCCCGGTTGGGTGAGAGATAGAGGATGACACACACACACACACACACACACACACACACACACACACACACACACACACACACACACACACACACACACCTGACAGATGTAAAATAATCGATTAATCGATTAAAATCCCATTGGGATTTATCTACAAACTTTCGACAAGATGTCGGTCAAAATTGAGTTCCCGTTTGTCAGCGCGAATAGCAGACTAAATCGATTATTTTCCATCGGTCAAGTTTAAGTGAAAATTAAAATCAATTCGCTAATTGGGACACAGTCTAAGTAGGGTAACGGGATGTAATGTTAGCCTAGCTCCTTCATTCGGCCTATGTACCAAATGTGTCATTAATTTAGCGATAATCAACAAAATCATGTTGCTATTAGCATGATAGATGTAATCCGAAGCAATTTAGACAACATTAATCATCTTATAGTTGTTCACTTCCACTTAATTTTCGGTTTCTTGAACTTTTGGGGCATCTTGATTTCACTGGTTATGCTGAACAGACGATCTACACGATTTCAAGTGATCTAAATTTGGCTTAATTGAATCGATAAAGCAAGAAATGCAGTCTGGATGTGCAGAAAATAGTTACACGTTACAAACTAACTGTTCACATAGCTAAAATAACAATTATTTTACAAGAAAATCGTAGACCCAATGTTGGGTACATATTTTTTTGTATGTTCCCAATTATGGCCTGTTGTATCAATAACGTAGTAAAAAGGTTGTAATTGGTAAAATTTCAAGTGGAAATGCATGAATTTTCGGATGTTTACATTCATGTGGCTCATTTAAACACAAATTGAAGAGACAAAATAATTGTATAGTGAATTATAATGTTTTCATTATTGAACGGCTGATAAATCATATATGAACATCATTTAAGTGTTTCGAGGCAGTTTTACTTTAATTTGTTTTGTGAAATGTATTATTAAGTAAATCGAATACAGCTTTCAATGCCTTAATTCATAAAATAAGAAAAAAAAAACGTACAAAGACTGCATTTAGTAATAAATCTATCAAATGGGACGAAATTGCATCCACGAATAGACCCAATTTGGTGCTTATAGACCGACTAAATCCACATCCCTCGAAAGTTTATGCCATTATAAAAATAGTTGTGTAACTTTTAGTGATACATGGTACCAAATGTCTTATCAAACTTATCTTTGCAAGTGTATAACTATAGTTGAATCTCGCTTACAGCTTAAAAACTGTATGAGTTATAATGAAAAATGTGATCGCTGGTTGCATAATAGGCTGAGTCAAGGGACGCATACCCTACGACTTAGTTATCCTTCACCAAACCACCCTTCTGGGAATAACACACATTTAGGCGAATTCTACAGAAGTGGAAATCTCAGTAAACTAAATGAATATAGATTAGAATTAAGAGTTTTTTGCATCAAGATTCCCGATAATATTTCTATCAAAATATATATTTCTAGGATTTTTTTTCAAAAGGGCGAATCTAACAATGACTGGCTCTCTCCCCTCTCGCTCTCTTTCATTTATTACAGCGCCATTATAAATCTTTTGAGGGATTCTTTAGTACAGATAGAAACACAACAGTCATATGAGACAGCACTGGAAATCGCTAAAAACAAAAAACCTCATACGCTTGGGGAAGCTCTGATCAAACCTAGCATGCTAAATATGGTGAATTTGGTTCTTGGGGAAGCAAGTGAAAAGAAAATGCGGCAAGTGTCATTATCAAACAACACTATGCAAAGACGAATTGCCCATATGTCCGAAGAAGTGAAAGAGCAAGTTCTGGAAGAAATAAAACAATCTCCTTTTTTTTTTAACTTTTTATTTGTTCCAAATTAATTAATAATTACATTTCATGTTAATCTAGGTGCTCCAACTACTACTACCGTAATTTATCAACCTTAATTGTTAAAATATATACTAATTTTGTTTACATTGTGCATGCCTTAGCAGTTCAGTATTTTAAACAGGTTTTAATGCCTGCGTGTCAATATAACAATAATAATCTTAAAACTAAAAACAAACTAACATTAATTTTAACTAAGCGTAAAGGGAATTAATCATTGCAAATGAAGATTGCAACGATTTTTGTCTGAAATTATTAATTATTTTGTTGGACATTTGCTCTAAAGTCTCAACATTCGAAATTCTATGTACTTCGATAGTACTGTACCAAGAAGGCAGCTTCAAAATCATCTTCAGAACTTTGTTCTGAATCCTTTGAAGTGTTTTTTTCCTTGTAGCACAACAACTAGACCATATTGGAACAGCATAAAGCATGGCCGGTCTAAAAATTTGTTTGAATATTAGTAGTTTGTTCTTCAGACAAAGTTTTGATTTTCTGTTTATAAGAGGATATAAACATTTTATATATTTATTACATTTGGCTTGAATGCCCTCAATGTGATCTTTGAAGTTTAATTTTTGATCAAGTACCAGACCAAGGTATTTCACTTGACTTGACCAAGAAATTGGAACACCGTTCATAGTAACTATGTGACTACTACTAGGTTTCAAAAAATAAGCTCTAGGTTTATGTGGGAATATTATAAGTTGAGTTTTGGAAGCGTTGGGAGAAATCTTCCATTTCTGTAAATAAGAAGAGAAAATGTCTAAACTTTTCTGCAGTCTCCTGCAAATGACACGAAGGCTTCTTCCTTTAGCGGAAATGCCTGTGTCATCGGCAAACAAGGATTTCTGACAACCCTGAGGCAAATCAGGGAGGTCGGAAGTAAAAATGTTATACAATATCGGTCCAAGAATACTACCCTGAGGAACTCCAGCTCTAACAGGTATTCGATCAGATTTGGAATTCTGATAATTTACCTGTAGAGTTCTGTCAGTTAAATAATTTTGAATTAATTTCATAATATAGAGCGGAAAAATTAAAGTTTTTCAATTTAGCAATCAAACCTTCATGCCAAACACTGTCAGAATGCTTTTTCTATGTCTAGAAGAGCAACTCCAGTTGAGCAGCCTTCAGATTTGTTTGTACGTATTAAGTTAGTAACTCTTAAGAGCTGATGAGTAGTTGAATGGCCATGGCGAAATCCAAACTGCTCATCTGCAAAAATTGAGTTTGTATTGATGTGAAGCATCATTCTATTCAAAATTATCTTTTCAAAAAGTTTACTTATTGAAGGAAGTAAACTTATTGGTCTGTAGCTAGAAGCTTCAGCTGGATCTTTCTCGGGCTTCAAAATTGGAACAACTTTGGCATTTTCCATTTGTCAGGGAAAATATGCCAAATGAAAACATGTTATTAAATAATTTTACCATGAAAGACAAGGTACTCACTGGGAGTTTTTTGATGAGTATATAGAAAATTCCATCATCACCTGGAGCTTTCATATTTTTGAACTTTTTAATTATAGATTTTACTTCATCCAAATCAGTGCCCCAGGATTCATCGAAAATATTATCCCGGGAGGAAATATTCAGATAATCACGAGCAACCTGATTCTCAATAGGACTAGTAAGACCCAAACTAAAACTATGGGAACTCTCAAACTGCTTAGCAAGTTTTTGAGCTTTTTCCACATTTGTTAACAATATTTTATCACCTTCTTTGAGCGCTGGAATAGGCTTTTGAGGTTTCTTTAAAATTTTGGAGAGTTTCCAAAAAGGTTTGGAGCTCGGGTCTAATTTTGACACATTATCTTCAAATTGTTTGTTCCTCAGGGCAGAGAAGCGTTTTTAATTTGTTTTTGCAAAACTCGCCAGATAATTTTCATGGTGGGATCGCGTGTTCTTTGATATTGTCTTCTACGGATATTTTTCAGACGGATCAAAAGCTGAAGATCGTCGTCAATTATAATTGAATTGAACTTTACCTCGCATTTTGGAACTGAGACAGCTCTTGCTTCGACTATAGAAGTAGTCAGAGATTCAAGAGCATCATCAATATCATTTGTAGTTTCCAAAGGAATGTTAGGATCAAAGTTATGTTCCATGAATGTTTGATATTGGTTCCAATCAGCTCTATGGTAATTGTTCCTCAGGGCAGAGAAGCGTTTTTTAATTTGTTTTTGCAAAACTCGCCAGATAATTTTCATGGTGGGATCGCGTGTTCTTTGATATTGTCTTCTACGGATATTTTTCAGACGGATCAAAAGCTGAAGATCGTCGTCAATTATAATTGAATTGAACTTTACCTCGCATTTTGGAACTGAGACAGCTCTTGCTTCGACTATAGAAGTAGTCAGAGATTCAAGAGCATCATCAATATCATTTGTAGTTTCCAAAGGAATGTTAGGATCAAAGTTATGTTCCATGAATGTTTGATATTGGTTCCAATCAGCTCTATGGTAATTGAAAGTAGAACTGTTGGGATTAGTAATTATTTCTTGGGATATTTCAAAAGTTACTGGAAGGTGATCCGAACCGAAGTCAGCGTGGGTAACCAATTGGCTACAAAGTTGACATGAATCAGTTAAGACCAAATCAATAGTTGAGGGGTTTCTTGCAGAAGAAAAGCAAGTTGGGCTGTTTGGATATTGTATGGTATAATAACCCGCAGAACAATTATCAAATAGTATATTACCATTGGAATTGCTTTGAGCATTATTCCATGAACGGTGTTTTGCATTAAAATCACCAATAATGAAGAATTTGGACCTATTACGGGTAAGCTTCTGAAGGTCACCCTTGAGGAGATTCTTTTGCTGTCCTACGCATTGAAATGGTAAATAGGCAGCTAATAGTGAAATTTGACCAAATTTTGTTTCAACAGAAATCCCAAAGTTTCAAAAACCTTGGTATCAAATGAAGAAAGAATTTGATGTTTGATACGCCTATGGACAATTATGGCTACGCCACCACCTGGACTATCAAGACGATCATTGCGGTATACAAAATAATTGGGATCCCTTTTTATTTTATTACCTGGTTTAAGAAAAGTTTCAGTTACAACGGCAATATGCACGTTATGAACTCGTAAAAAGTTAAACAGCTCGTCTTCATTATCTTTAATAGATCGAGCATTCCAATTTAAAATATTCAGTGTCTTAATACCCATTGCTGAATTTCAGGGTCATGACAATATTGTTTGCAAATTTTATACCAGTTTGAATTGCGTCAAACATGGAGTTTGTATTTAACATACCATTAATCATATCGATCAATGATTTCTGTAAGAAATCCATTTTAGGAGCGGTTATGCTACCTAAGTCAAAATCTTCAACATTTCTGTTGGAATTTTGATTTCGACCGGCTGTAACGGCGGCGTAGGTATTTCCATTATCCAGCTGAACATTGTTAGCAGCAGGTATGATTGGAGAATTGTAAGCATGTGCACTGTTTGTACTTACGGGTACATTTGTGCGTCGCTGACCATTGTCAACAGCAGTTAGCAGTGGAAAATTTGACGGTTGGACATTGTTCGTACCCACCGGTACAAACGTAGGATTTACTCCTCGATGACCGTTGTTAACAGCCGAGGAATGGGTACCTGGTCGGGAACGCGAAGCGGTCGCTACCTGATGCTTAGTACGAGAATGTAAGATCGCTTTGCGGGTCTTGCATTCCCAAAAATTGGATTTGTGGTTTCCACCACAATTTGCACATTTAAAATTTTTGGGATCCTTCACAGGACAGCTGTCCTTGGCGTGAGAGGGATCGCCACAATGCATACACTTGGCATCCATGTGACAATTTTTTGTCCCATGACCCCATCCTTGGCATTTGCGGCACTGGGTGAGCTGTTGACAATTTCCTCCAGGCTTCCTAAAGTGTTCCCACTTTACTCTGACATGGAGCATAAGACTGGCTTTTCTAATGCCTTAAGGTTATTCAGTTCATTTGATTTAAAATGAACTAAATAAAATTCATTAGAAATCCCTTTGCGAGAATCGCCAGGTTGGGATTTCATTTTCATTTTTATTACTTGAACTGGTGTTACTCCAAGTAATTTAATAATTTCTTTTTGATCTCGTCCAGGGATTCGCCACTGGCCAGACCTTTTAGAACCACCTTGAACAGACGTTCATTTTTGGTGTCATACGTAAAAAATTTAATGCCTCTTTGAGTAAGATACTCGAGGACAAGTTTGAAACCGATCAAGGTTTCAGCCAGAACACGGCATTCACCCCGACGACCAATCTGAAACGAAAATTTTGCATCTTTAATGAAATTCGTGAGTTCCTTACGGAGACCATGAAAATCAGAAGTTGTTACCACAATAGGTGGTACCTTTTCTTTCCCTTTATTAATTCGGGAATGTTTTAAATTTTGCCTGATTGACGGATCATTCTCGTCATCGGAAAGAATATCATATTGATTGTTTAAATCAATATCGTTAGAAGGGAATCTTGAGATTGCCCCTTTCTTTTGCGTTTAGGCGCCATACTCTCCAAAACGAGTACCTCTACGATTTCTTTAAGAATCTGAGGGACCGAAAAGGAATTTTAAATTAGGAATTTAAACGTTTTCTCCTAATCAACTTCCAAGCAGATTCTACAAGAATCCGAAGGGTCGAAGAGGAATTTTCCAAGCCGATATCCAAGTCGGATTACCTCGCGTAGGGTCCAGACAAGGATCGAAAAGGAATAAAGGTAATGTAGATAAAGAATTTGCAGGTAATGTTTAGCACTGAAAAGTGCTGTTTAATTTTGTTGTAGCTTTAGGTAGCAAGAATACTTCCTTTAGCAAAAAGAAAATAGAACCGCACGGCATGAGAGCTCGATGCGGACTGAAACAATCTCCTTTATTCGCAATTCAACTCGATGAATCCACGGACGTCAGTTCCTGTGCGCAGCTGTTGGTGTTTGTGAAGTACATATGCTCTGCTGGTGATTTAAAGGAGGAGTTAATTGTCTGTTGTGACTTGGAAACTACTACCAAAAGTGATGATATCATGGCTAAAATCAAGGCGTTTTTTGAATCTGGTGACTTACAGTGGAAACAAACTTTGTGGGATTTGTACCGATGGAGCTCCTGCAATGCTTGACAAGAAATTTGGATTTCAGAAGAAGGTCAACGAGCTTGCCCCATATGCCGCAGGTGTCCATTGCATGATCCATCGATATGCTCTTGCCAGCAAGACGTTGCCGGAAGGGATATTGAAAGTACTGGAATTGGTCATAAAGATTGTTAACTATGTCTGGAGCCCTGAATACACGTTTATTCAAGGAACTCTGCTGGGAAATGAACTCAGATCATGAGGTTCTTCTTTTCTACACTTCCGCACACTGGTTGTCGAAGGGCAATGTACTCAACCGTGTTTTCTAGTTGAAGGATGAGATCCAAACGTTTTTGAAAGCTCAAGGGAAAAATGATTTCCTTGCACATTTTAATGAAAGAGACGTTCAGAAGCGTCTCGCTTACTTAGCTGATGTTTTTGAGCATCTGAATTTGCTGAATTTGAAACTTCAGGGCAAACAATCCAATCTTGTTCATTTCCAAAATCATCTTCATGCATTCACGGAAAAACTAAAAAAATGGCGCCGAAAAGTTAAGATGGGAAATGTTGCCATGCCGTCTGTGCAATATGACCGATAAAGGAGCAAGCGAGCTTACTTTGGCTCTCCAAGCAGAAATTATTGCACATTTGAATTCACTGGAGCAGCAATTCGAGAAGTATTTCCCCGACTTGAAACAAGAAGTAGCTGCTTTAGTACGCAACCCGTTTTCATCTTCATTAGATGTGGCTAGCCTTCCAGATGAGATACAGGATGAATACTTGGACCTGAAAAACGATTCTTCGTCTCGCGATTTGTTTTATGAAAACTGAGCCAGTTCTGGTGTGCTATGTATGGCTCGTACCCCAAAGTTTCCATAGAGGCATTGAAGATCCTAATCCCATTCGTGTCAACATACCTTTGTTAAAGTGGATTTTCAACTCTACTTCAAATCAAAACGAAGACAAGAAACAGACTGAACGTTGAAGATGACATGCGATTGGCGTTGTCTCAAACACAGCCCCGAATTTCAAATCTAGTGTCCCAAATCCAGGCGCAGCAATCACGCTGAGAGTGTTTTTACCTGGTTATAACATAAAATGTCGTAATAAATAAAAAATATCGTAAATTGATGTATTTCTTTATTTTTTATCGCAACATAATCACATTAGTTTTCCAAGGGGGTCGCGGGACCATTACTGATTCAAAAACTGGGTCGCGAGTCCAAAAAAGGTTGGGAGCCACTGGTGTAGAAGCATTCCATAGACTTCTGTGTAGAAGGATTTCCGTATCCTGTGAGCTTGAGCGAAATTTTCTCTTGCATAACCTTAGATTAACTTCTTGTGCATAATGTACCACTAAGACTAACTCAAGCACCTCCCACATTCTTGACTTAGAAGTAGTTCAAACTTCTATCAGAACTTGCTGCCTACCTGAGAAATACATATTTTGTGCTTTAGTTGCATGGATAATTCTCTTGGTTGAAATTGCTGTTTCTTTTGTTTGAGAGATCCTTTTTGAAGATTTGTTGGTTTCTGTTATAATTAACTGACCTTTTTTGTTTCATTATATAGGATCAGGTGTTCGCTGTTGATGGGAACATACGATATCTGTCGTGATTATCCGTTTTTTTTCCTGGTAATTGGTGATTTCAGAAGCGCTATATTTCGATCAACTCGTCGAGATAAGTTACTAGCTAGCCTTCCAACACAACTAAGCTGGCTAATTGGCTGCTTCAAGGTTAAATCTGGACACAGTTGGTAAGCTACTTTTGACTTTTTCCTACTCGGTGATTGGCTGTAGTTGATATATATTACAAATGGCTCAAGCTACATTGACGACCATTATGGACCCGTACCGAAAAGGTACTTCTTTTACTGAATGTGCCGAGCGTTTAGACTCTGTGTTTCGGTTAAATAAAATCAAAGATGAGGATAAAAAAAATTATTTTGCTACATTATGTGGTCCAGCCGTTTACAGTGAGGTCAAGTTACTTTTTCCGAACAATAGCTGTAGTGAAATTGCCTATGAAGAAATGATCACAAAATTGAAAAGAATGAAAATGGAAGTAGATTGTGGATCTTCAGTTTCGATGATTGGGAAAAATCAAAATTTACAGTATTTTAACCAACCATTGACGAATTGTGGGAAACAATTGGTAGTAGTCTATGGCAACAAGCTCAAAATAAAGGGAGAAACTAATGTTTCAGTTAATTTCAATGGTATATCTGCTAATTTGCTGATATTGGTGATCGATTGTTCCAATGAATGTATTCCATTACTTGGCCGAACACAGCTCGATATATTTTTCCCAAATTGGAGAGATTTTTCCACTCCACTAACTCTTGAATGGTGAACGGTTTAGCTGAACATGATTCAAATACAACTGTTAGTGAAGTAAAGCAAAAATATCCAAATGTTTTCATAAAAAAAAATTCATTGCCTATCAAAGGATTTGAAGCAGACCTAGTTTTAAAAACGGATATACCCAGTTTGAGAGACAAAGTTATTGATTATTTAATTATTATTTTTTGGAAATGAAGGTGTAATTACTCCAGTGAAAACTAGCGAATGGGCTTCCCCTGTAGTTATTGTTATTAAAAAGAACAATGATATAAGACACGTTATTGATTGTAAAGTCTCAATCAATAAACTAATTATCCCCAATACTTATCCTTTACCCATTGCGCAAGACTTGTTTGGAGGATTAGTTGGTTGCAAAATATTTCTTTGGACTTGGAAGGGGCATATACACAAGTGTCTTTAACGGAAAGGTCCCGAGAATTCATGGTTATTAATACAATAAAAGGATTGTTTTCTTATAACAAACTGCCTCAGGGTGCCTTTTCAAGCGCATCTATATTTCAACATGTAATGGATCAAGTATTGGACGGGTTCAAATATGTTTATTGCTATTTAGATGATGTGTTGATTTTGATGATTGTAAAAAAAACTGTTTCTTGTATTAAGGTCTGTATCCGCAATAATCCGGGCACCACAAAACATGAATAAAACATAAATTTCCCATTATATTTCCGTCGTAATTGTTTATTTCAGATTCATGGGATGTGTTTTAACAATTCGTGTAGACAAAACATAGTTATTCGGTATTTGCATAAAATTTTCGAACTTTGCGCTTAACAGCGTCCATTAGGGTTTGTACAGACTCTTCAGAAATCGTAAAAGCCGTCTTTGTCCAAATTTGCTGAAAGTGTTTCATGTCTTTGATTCCTTGCTTCTTTCCAGAAAGCTTCCGATTCATCAGAGCCCAATATCTCTCGATTGGTCGTAGCTCTGGGCAATTTGGCTGGTTTGAGGTTTTTGGTACAATGTTCACTTGAATTGTTTTGTACCACTCCATCACAGCAATCACTTCTGCAGACACTCTTTCTGATAGATCTCCTTATTGATGTGCCTGTAGTGACGAAGGATTTACTCTTTTTGCCACACATGCAAATTGCTTGCCACACAAAGTATTTTTTGGGAAATTTCAATGCCTTCTTCGTTTTAAAATGCTCAGCTGTAGCATTTCTGGCCATAGCAGAATAAAAAGCCAGCCCTGGAAGCTGCTTGAAATCCTCCAGGACATAAGTTTCATCGTCCATAACAACGCATGAAAACTTCGTCATATATTCGCAGTAAAAACGTCGAACCCGTCATTTTGCTTCCAAGTTCTGTTTGTCGTTGCGATTTGGAACTGTTTTTACTTTATACGACTTATGTCCCAAACGTTGTTTTGATTTTTAGACAAAACCAGGCGACATCCCTATTTTACGAGCCACCGTTCGAATGGAGAGATTTGGGGTTTTCGTTAATATCCATTTCACCTTTCGGTCCATGACAGGATTTTTTTGTCACTTCTCGGTTTCCTCTCCACCGTCAAACGTTCCGAAAACGATTTGAGCACATCGTGAACAGTGGATTTAGGCAGGTCCCGTATTGACAAGTCAGGATTTGCCGTACGCCCGTACAAAATTCGCTCGCGCACTTGTTTTTCTTTCGTCGCCATCTTGAACACTAAACATGAAATGCAGGGATGCCAGATATTTTTTTCAAATGTCTGTGATACAAATTTGAAAAGTCTGGGAATATTTATAAAAGTCTGTAAATTTTGTTCTGCATAATTAGACTTCTTTCAACGAAATTACGTAATTAGAGAGCGAGTTATGTCTTTTTCGCTACATGTGTGATTATGTAAACATTTCTGTATCTATTTCTTGGATTGTATGCATCCTTACACTATTGTTTTATATTTTCAAAGTAAGACTGAAGTTTGAAGCATTCGCATAGATAACACAATTTTACATAGGTTTTTTTTTTCTCCTGTAACGTTCTTTCCAGTTTTGTATTTTAAATCAAAATTAGGTATTCATTTCATAAATTCAACAGACTTTCTTTTTGGTTCAACAATAACCATTGAATTACAATGAATAACAGAGTCAATTTTCAGTGACATAAATTATAAAGTTAAATTCTAATGCTCGAGTCTATAAGGGTCAGACAAACAGAAAGAAATTCATTTATACTTTGGATGCATTCTCGAAAGCTTGGATGTATTGATACACTTCTTGATTTTTTTTTAAACTTCTCAGCTAAACTTCAGATAAATTTTCTTACTAATTAAATCGTTCAAACGAGGTGAGATGCAAAGTAATGTAATTCCTGCATGAGTGTGTATCCTCATAGTATGATGCGAACGGTTGGGCAGATGGTGTGTACCATATTTGAATATGGTGTCATGAGTGATGAATAACATTTTGGTCATATGAATGATTTTTTAATAGACTGCTTCTTCGGTTAGTCAGTGATTATCTCTTAAATTTCAGGGAAACTCTCTCCTGATCTTCTGCAATGCTCTTTGCCAAAATTCTGGGAAGTTTCCTACTGAACTTCACATAAAATTCCTCAAGAACTTCTTGGCAGTCACTCCTTATTTTCTTCGAAATTCACATTTAAGAACCCGACCTTGCCTTCGAGAAACATTTGGTAAGTTTTTTCCTGAACATAGTTACTTTCTAAACTTCTAATAAGTCCTATCCTGAACTACGAGCAAAATTTCTGCAAAAATTTGGGTACTCTCCAGAATTTCTCCAGTAGAATTTCTTGGAAAATCTTCTTTAATTTGTTAGGAGTTTCTTCCGGAACTTCTGAGAACTTATTTTCTCAACATCCGAGATGTTCTCTTCTGAACTTCAGGAGAGTATTCTTTTGAACTTCGGGAAAGTTTGTTCCTGAATTTCTGATAAATTCATGCTTGAACTACGAGAAAGTTCTCCTTATACTTCTGGAAAGTTTCTACCTGAACTTCTGAGATTTCCTGAACTTCGAGAAGTTTTCATTCTGAAATGCTGGAATGTTCGATTCTGAACTTTAGGAAAGCTCGCTAGCACTTCTGGGTAGTTCCAACTAAACTTTTGGTCTCTTTGAAACTTCTGAGAAGTCTACGTGTAAACATCTGAGGAGTTCTATACTTAATTTTTCGAAATATTCCTCCTTGATCCTACAGGTAATGCCCTCTCTGGTAAGTTTCTTCCGGAAATTCGAGGAAAGTTTTTTTTTTGAGCTTATTCTTTCCAAACTTCTGATAGGTCCCATCCTGAACTGCGAGGAACATTTTATTAAAACTTTGGGAAAGCCGTCTCGAAAATTTCTAGGAAAATTCCCTCAAATTTGTTCTTGAAGTTTCTTCCTGGACTTCTGAGAAGTCCTCTAATGAACTTTTGGGAAGTTTTCTCCAGAACTTTGGGGAAGTTTGATCCGGAACTATTGGGAAATTTGTGCTCAAATTAGAAAAAGTACTTCTCATGCTCCTGGAAAGTTTCATTCTTTTCTCCCTAAAGAATTTTGTATACCCTTATTCTGAAGCTTTGGAAAAGCTGCCAAGCACTTCCAGGAAGTTCCAACTAACATTTCGAGAAGTTTCTTCCAAAACTTCTGGGAAGTTATTTCCTGAACTTGAGAGAAGTTCTTTCCTCAACTTCTATGACGCATCGATTATGAGGATTTTTTTCCAGATTTTTTGAGAAATTATAGGTAGTGCCCGTCTTGGTTAGCTCTCGCCTAAAATTTGGGGAAGTTTTTTATTCTGAACTTCTGGGAAGTTCAGTCTTGAATTTCTGGAAAGAACTCCAAAATCTCTGAAACATACCAAACATCAGAGAAGTTCTCTCCCCTCCACTTCTTCCTGAAGCTGGTCCTCTCCTGATTCTTGGGGAAGTTCTGTCTTGAAATTCTGGTAAGTATGATCTTGAACTTCGGTAATGAATTTTTGAAGGTTCTTCTTGTAGGAGCTGCTTGCTCCCAATACTTTTGAGAAGTTTCGAACTGACCATAGGAGAATTTTCTTTTCGCTTTCGTTTCTTCAAGGATTTCTACTTTAAATGATACCTACGATATTTTAAAACATTTCAACAAAACTTCTTACCGTATCTACTATACTGCGTTTAAATGCTATACTGCGTATTGCGTACGTTTTAAAACCGAACTTCATTTCAAATGTCTGTAAAAGTCTGCAACATAAATTATATGTCTGCTAAATGTCTGCTAAATGTCTGCATCGTTAAAAAGTCTGCAATAAAAATTAAAAGTCTGCAAATTTACAGACATGTCTGTGAATATGGCATCCCTGATGAAATGTAAACATCAATCATAGTCTTTTTCATCATAGACTCTCAGCTATATCACAGTTAATTTTTTTTATTCCTACGTGCAATATTTCAAAAGTTACAATGATTTGGAAGTGCCCAGATTAATGTGGATACAGATTTTAGAAAGATTACAAAACGCTAACGAAAAATGCAGATTTCTTGTTCTAAAACTCAACTATCTTGGTCACATTTTAAGCGAAAAGGGATTATCGCCCTGTCCAGACAAAACGTAAATGAACTCAAGTCAAATGAACTGGGTTAATCAATTATTACAATAAATTCATTCCATGTATTTTTTATACAATTTGTTAAAAAAAATGTCAAATATGGCAATAATAAAGATATCTAATCTAATCTAATCTGTCAAATATGTTTGGGATGAAAATTGTGATACAACATTTGCAATCGCTAAAAACTCCTTATTGGGTGCGAATTTCTTAAAATATTATGATCCT
>JASCZW010018830.1:0-14755 GCA_034211315.2 Aedes japonicus | reverse complement strand
CAGTGCCAGACATTCGTTTAGCCGCACCTACAAGATTCCAATAGTATTCGGTAAATTAAATATATCTAGATGTTGATCGAGCTACATTTTCTTTGTATAGGTAGTAGAGCTAAAGCACTTTCTTTGGAAGGACGCTCATCCCACTCACACACATATATCTGCCATGTGATAGGAAGAAAACAAATGAACCTCCATCTCTACCTTCGACATACGTTTAGCCGCAGTGCGAATAAGTGTGTTGTTATTGTTATTACGGTGTTATTTCGATAAGATTTCTAAATATTATTGCGAGGTTTTCATTTTGAGAGGTACGGTGAAGATGTGTGTAGGTAAATTTTATTTTAACTTATTATTTGTGACCACTTTATAGAAATGGCGAAAGGCACTCGATTGACGGAGGAGGAACGACGAATCATAACGTTGTTCAAGGCTGAGGGCTACTCAAACCGGTCAATCGCTAAAAAATCAATCGATCCGAAAAAGTTATTCGGAATTTTCTCGGCAAAGGTGATCAGTATGGGGTGAAACGTCCCACAAAAGGACGAAGCAAAATTTCTTTGCGGCTGAAAGGGCAAATAAGAAACGAAGCCACTAAAAATCGATTGTCCTGTTCGCAAATAAAAGATAAACTGAATGTTCCGGTAACGCCCAGGCAAATCGCACGGATTTTGAACGAATCCCCGAACATCAAATGGACGAAACTACAAAGTAAACCGAGACTCACATCTTCCCATAAAGAGAACCGACTTAAATTCGCAAGAAAATACATGGAATGGATTCGCGAATGGCGAAATGTGATTTTTTCGGATGAAAAAAGTTTAATCTGGATGGACCGGATTGTTATAGTTGCTATTGGCATGATTTGAGCCAAAAAAGTATCGTTAGATCAAACGTAATTTTGGGGCGGAAGTTTAATGGTGTGAGGGCCTTTTCTTACAACGCTAAACTTCCAGTTTGCTTCATTTCAACGAAAATGAATTCCGGAATGTATCTGGATCTACTGGAGGATGTTTTGATAGGATACATGGAGAATGACGCAACAGATGACATAATTTTTCAGCAGGATAACGCATCGATCCATGTTTCTAAGCAATCCCTCGCGTGGTCGGCTTGCAGTCCCGACTGTAATCCTATCGAGAACCTCTGGGGTATCTTAGCTGGCATGGTGTATGCAAATGGACGACAATATAACAGTGTTTCCAGCCTAAAGACAGCGATTCAGGAGTGTTGGGCCAAAATAAACATGGCCACACTACAAAAGCTAACCGATTCGATGCCAAATCGGATTTATGAGGTTATTCGAAATGGAGGAAGCCATACTAAATATTAACTATGGATGAACTTCGAAATTTGTCACTCAACTTAACTATTTTTTATATTTTATTAGGTGCGGCTAAACGAATGTCTAGCCTTTATACTTCATTTTCTCGATTTTTTATACCTACAAATGTTATTTGATTTCAATGAGCAATGTATTTGATAATAATAAATAAAATATTTCCAAAACCAAAATAAACTTTTATTGAATTACTTTATTTCATATTGAAACGAAAAGAAAATAGGGCGCGGCTAATCGAATGTCTAGCACTGTAGGTGTGGAAGGATGTTCTTTGCAAACTTTACGGGCGTCTAATAGATAAGGATGCAAAACACCAAATACCTATAGTTGATGAAACCTTTACAACAACTAGAGCAGAACATGCACTGAGATCATTTCAGCCATTTAAATCTGCTGGTGTGGAAGGAGAATTCCCAGCATTGCAAAAGAGGAAGGCCGTACTGGTGCCGTTTCTAATAAAAAAATCCAGAAGATGGTAATGGGAAAATTGAAAATTCTATTAGTCAAACTAAAGTGTTTATAACCTAATTGAAACTTTCCGTAATTTAATTATTTAAAGCAAGCAATAAGCTGCTATTCTTAGATTCTGGGCAATAATATAGCGGACTCATGTGCAAAGGTGGGCCCTATTGAAGGTTATATTTATGACTGAAATATCACCTTCAACCATTTTTCTCAATATTTCATCAGAGATCACTCTTTACCTGACAGTATAAATGGAGTAAAGGAGATTTGGGGCGATGGCTGAATTCTATCATGCCAACATAATTCTTTAAACGGTCATTTATACCAGGACGCAGATCACGTAATTTAATTTTGTGCATCGTGGAGTCAGATCAGAGCTGAACTAAAGACTGCATTCGATGAAATTTGGACACACGCAATTGTTCGTAACTTTTTAGCGTGTGGGTAAAAATTATTGAAATTTTTACTGAATGTATTTCATTGTGTTGTGTCAATTGTGTAATGAGTTTCGTGAAAATCGGTCCAGTGATTTCAGTGATGGCTTCGAATGAAGAAATAGTGCGCCAACAAATGTTGGGCACTCACTTCGAAAACCCAAACGCTTCTCATCGATGGATCGGAAAACAGCTCGGAATCGCACATTCAACCGTATCTCATGTGATCAAAACGTTCAAGGACCGTAAGACAACCAAGCGGAAAAATGGTAGTGGCAAAAAACGTTTCACATCAAATCCGGAGAAGGCCAGGATGGTATTGAACCAATATAAGCGTTATCCCAACATTTCGATCAGGGATGTTGCGAAAAAGGCGAAAGTTTCAGTTTGTTTTGTGCAGAAAACAATGAAACGTTCTGGATTACATGTGTAGAAGGTCCAGAATGCACCGAATTGGAGCGATAAACAGAACTGGGTGGCCAAAACTCGTGCAAGAAAACTGTACAGGGAGTGGCTCACAAAACCGTTCTGCATTGTGATGAACGATGAGACCTACGTTAAAACCGACACCAAACAAATGCCAGGACAGGAACACTACGTCGCCCCCTCTAAGTTGGCCGTTCCGGAGAGTGTACGGAAGAAGAAACTGTCGAAATTCGCCAAGAAATTCCTTGTCTGGCAAGCGATCTGCGGATGTGGCAAAATGAGTCAGCCCTTCATCACCTCTGAGACCGTCAACGGAAAAATCTATAAGGACGAATGCCTCCAAAAACGACTTCTGCCCTTCTTGAGATCTCACGATGGCCCGACACTGTTTTGGCCGGATTTGGCATCTTGCCACTATGCCCGGCCCGTCTTAGACTGGTACAAAGATAATAATGAAGTTTTTGTACCAAAAAACGTCAACCCTCCAAACACTCCGGAACTTCGCCCAATTGAAAAATTTTGGGCAATCATGAGGGTAATGCTCGTTAAAAATCCAAAACTGATAGAAAATGAACTTGAACTAAAGAAAGTGTGGTTAAAAGTAAGTAAGCAAGTCGGTCCTAGCATTGCCCAAAATTTGATGAAAGGGATCAGGCAAAGGTGCGGGCATTTGGGTTGGGAGAAAAGGTTCAATAAACCAATGATGTCAAAACTTAACCATTTAGTAGTACTTTATTTCCAGAAAGTTTGAAAAGAATCGGGCTCAAGGAAAATTTCTGGTGACCTATTTTGTGTGTCCAAATTTCATCGAATACAGTCTTTAAATTTTATCAAAATGGATGGTAATAAGAGTATTCTTCATTTAAAAAAACTGGTAAGCGTAATAAGACGAATCCAAAATCCTATTTATCTCTCAGCATGGCTGCTGAAGACAATGGAAAAGGTTTTGAAGGAATATGTCAACTCAACTTGTATGCAGTAGCATTCTTTGTTAAAATTTCCGTTTGCTTATCCATCTGGTAAATCAATAGTTAAAGCGCTTCATACGCTAGTAGAAAAAATCTGTGTCAGTTAAAGAAATTGCACTTGGTTCTTTCTTGGATATTGAAGGAGCGTTTGACAACAGGTCTTATTCCTCAATGGCTTGAGCTATGAAGAAGAGGAATTTTAGCACTTGCATTGTCAACTGGATTCCGACTATGCTTGTAAAAAGAGAAGTCACTGCGGAGCTAGGAGGAGATTCTATATAGGTAAGGCCAACGAAAGGTTGCGAACGAAAGAGTACTCTCCCACTTATTTGGTCCTTAATTTTAGACGATCTTCTTAGAAGTTTCCGGTTTCGAGGTTGAAAAAAATCATTAATTTTAACAAACGCAAAAAATATCCCCTCGTTTAATTCTAAAGCAAAGAAGACGTAAACAACAAAATTGTTTGCAATCTGCGCCATACAACAATGTTGGCAATCTTGCATTCAGCAGGCTAGATTCAGGCAATATCTGGCTTAAATCTACCTCTGGTTGGTCCATTTCAAAGGGAGCAAAATTGTGTCTAGGTTGAGATTTCATAATTCTAGAAAGGGTTGAAATCCGGGTCAATATTGACCCTAATGTCTTATGTGTCAGTTTTTTTTAATACCCGAGGAAGGCTATCCCGAAAGTATTGAAATTTGTTTAAGCGCAATAGCGTTCAATGGGCCCACTAAACAACCCATTTTTGTCGTTTGTTACATGCAAATCCAGAAAATCCAGTAAGGAAGCCCCTAACCGAAAAACATAATACGGTGGCCAAATTCCGCGCCAAGAAGCTGTACCGAGAGCGGTTGGTGCATCGGTAATTCATCGTAATGGACCACGTGACGTACATTAAAGTGAGTTTTTCGTTGGCAAGTCCCACCTGGATGTTACGGAGAAGTTCCAGAAGCAGAAGGTCGATCAATTTGAATCCCAGAACGTGTGAACTGTTTAGTGGAATACCTGTAACTTGGAATGAGAAGAAAGGTTAGTATTTTCCATTTAATTCCAACTACATTTATTGCCATCGACCATTGACTCAAGTATTAGTACACGACATTGAAGAAGCCTACACATTGTAGACGAAACACGTGCATCTGTCAAGATAAGCAATAATTTCGTTGGAATTAAATGGAAAATACTAATCTTTCTTCTCGATCAAATTGCGAAGAAGTACTTGGTACTGGTACTGGTACCAGCAACGGCCAAATTATACAGAAGAATGCCCCCAGAAGGGCCTGCTCCGGTACAACGAAGGTGACACTCAATTTTGGCGGTATCTGGCATTGGCAACTCTTTATGGAGTGGTATGAAGTCATCGATGTTGTTTTTGAGCCAAAAGAGGCAAATCTACCAAACTTGCCCGAAAAATTCTGGGTGACTATGAAGGGTTAAAGGTAAAAGGTGCGGACATTTAGCCTCGGAGAAGAGGATGAATAAACCAAGCTAATATGTGTATATTTTATCCCTGAGAGTTTCCAAAATATTCGAATAGAAATGACTTTTTGGGGATCATTTTTGTCTGTTGCTTTTTTTTTTTTCTGAGTACAGTCTTTACAAGGCGAAGAATCAAGTCAAGTACTATTCTTGCGGATTCATAACGTGAGTGTGCGGAATCAGTTTCCTACGTTTGTCTCTACTGTTACACTGTGTTTGCTATACTCTTCTTCAATGGCTACTAATGTATTAACACGCAACAAAGCACTTATAAAAAATCGCACTTAAATAAATGATTACAAAACTGTTCACCATCAGTGCTTTAAAAATATCTCGGACGATTAGATTCTACACACTACTAAAATGTAAATTTTTGTCCCCCGAGACCGACACATGCAAATGTCCTTTAGCACATAAGAATGAGTTGAAAGAGATGAGAAAATATTTTCAATCAAAAACAACTATTCTCGAGTAGTTGACAGGGAAAGAAGGGGAAAGAGGGGAAGTAAGATTAGGCCATATGAATAAAAACGAGTAATTACTCACAAGCAAACCAGTCTGAGTAAAGTAAACTGTTTGAGAATTTGCTCAAATTCGTATGAATAAAGTACTCGGAGTAAGTTCGAATTTTGAATATAGCATTTGTTGCGTCAAAAAAAATTTCTCTTGCTTTTCTTAGGTACACGCAGAAGAAAATACCATCATAACAAACATCTCCCAGGTGAATCCAAACATAAATCAATTTTATTCTGGCCGCAAACATAAACTTGCTTTATTTCAAACATGTTTTGTGTTTAAAACCAAGAATCATTGATATTTGAGATAAAAATCATGTTATGTTTTTTTTAACATATTAATGATAAGAATAAACGTAATTTTTTTGAAACAAGAATAAAATATTATTGTTTTTAGAAAAAAATTGGATTATTTTGGTTGCGTTCTAAATTTTATTTATTCTATGCATCTGAGTTAGCTTTATTCTGGTTGTGGCTTGAATGCCAACAGGTTCCAAGAACCGAGCAAATAATCTACCGATTAATGTGATGATTGGCTCATGTTGCAACGGCGAATGCTTGCCTCGGCCACAAATTCTCGATGAATGTATTGTTGAAATTAACATGCTTTGAATTTGATTCAAAAATTGTTATTTTTGTTCGAAACATGCTTTCTATTTCTTTTAAATATTTTTTATGTTTCAAGTTGAACATCGACAGTTTTAATTTAAATGGACGAAATTTGTATCCGTCCAGAAAAAAAGATTGTTGGTAAACAAAAAAAATATCTGAAATATCAATACGGGAAGATGTCTGACGATTCCTTCAACGAAGAGTATCTGGAGGATGAACAGAATCACAGTAAGTCTATTTTATTTACCATGGAGGATAGTGGCCATGGTGAGGATAGTGAAAATGTAAATCAGAATGCAACGGGCAGCGAAACTACCGGCAAAAAAAACTGCTGATGATGCGAAGTTTGGCTTCCTTTGGAAAACTCTACAGGAAAAATATCAAACGCCATCAGCGAAACAGAAAATACATGTCCGTTCAGCAAGTGATGATAAAAATTAACAACATGACGCAAAGTAAAGTCAGACCGGAAGCAGATTGCAAATCGAAAAATGTTCTGAACGAATTGGAAAGAAAGTTTTTCCAATTGATGGAAGGCTATGACCGTTCTATGAACATTTTTTCAGCTTTTCTGTTTTGATGTAAATTTAAACAATGTTGTGTAAATCAAACCATGCAAATAAATCGTTTCCACAAAAATATTTATTTGTTACTTGGAATCCGAGGTCACCAAAAACACTTCATCCTTTGTATATTTGATAATACTCCTCCTCGATGTTCAGAACCATCTTCCAAAAATGTTTGAGCAACAAAGTTCACATTTTCTTGAAAAAACCGCCCGCATAATCATAAACCATTTCTGAACCATTTCCATAATGTTGATGACCGTTTCCTTTATTGTTCGACATTTACCCCAATATTTGACAACTATAAACTAACAATCTCCTATAACGTTTTAACGATATATCAGATAATAAAAAGACAAATAACAAAATGCTGAATAGGGGATTAAGTTAGGTTACCATAAAAAGCAATTTTCAAAAACAACATTTTTGCTGTGCTCTATGCTAAAAAGTTGTTATATAATCCAGACCAAGTGCAGACAATTAAAAACCCTTCAATGACAATATGGCATACATTAACAATATGTGTTAATGTAAAGGTTATATGGCGAAGGAGATTATACTATTCGGTAACAAAAACAAAAAATGTGATGATATATCTTACATTCGAATTATAGTTTTGACAGTATAGCAAATTGTTTTTCGTTATGCGGAAGTAGAGTTGTTTGAATTTATCATCGTCTCCTTCTCGTCATGTTTTATAAACTTTCATTGAACGATCAAAACCTTGATAAACACTTTTACGTCAACTACCATTGGAAATGATAAATAAACAAAATATCCCACGTACATTTCATGTTGTTCCTTCCACGAAACACACAATTCTGTTAGTTTGATTTCAACTGAGTATGCTCAACAGGTGACTCAAGATTGTGTGAGCATTTACTCAGATTATACTTTTTATTCATATGGATTTGGTTGTTCGAAAAGTAAATACTCAAATTCTTTATTTGTTACTTGGAATCCGAGATCACCAAAAACACTTGTATATTTGATAATATTCCTCCTAGATGTTCAGAATCATCCCAAGTAGCACACTACGGTTATAATAAGTTGTAGTAACTTGATTATGACTTAGCAAGTCATATTTATGTTATCTCAACTGAATGGCAACAAGTGTGCTACTAGGGATCTTCCAAAAATGTTTCAGCAACAAAGTTCACATTTTCTTGAAAAAACCGCCCGCATGATCATAAACTATTCCTGGACCATTTTCCTTAATGTTGATGACCGTTTCCGTTATTGTAACGAAATTAACCCTTATATTTGACAACTATACAATCTATACTTTATACAATCTATAAAGTTTTAACGATATATCAGATAGTAAAAAGTCAAATAACAAATAGGCGGTTAAAGTTGCTGAATAGGCGATTAAATTTAATTACATATTACCTTCCACGAAACACACGATTCTGTTAGTTAGATTTCAACTGAGTATGCTCAACAGGTGACTCAAGATTGTGTGAGCATTTACTCAGATTATACTTTTTATTCATTCAAAAGGTTTGACGTACGCAAAGTAAAAGCTTTTACTCACTTTATTCATATGACCTAATATCACACAGAATCTTTCTTTTCGGTCCTCGACTTTATACTAACAGGGATTACGTCTCGTGTAAAATTCATAATTTCTAAGTGAGCACACGCAAAAAAAAACCGCAGTTGAAATTACCATTTCGAGGGTTAAATTAAGCGCAAATACCACCTGACTATAAACGCGTTTGATTTAACCATGCCTGCGATTTAAGTCAACCATGGTGTGGTTGATATTGATATAAAGTCTGTCTAATATACCACAAATGTTGAAGATTGTACCATAAACGTAGTAAATTTGACTGAAATTTCATGGTAAATTTGTAAACTACAAAACTCGGGTAAAATTGTAGTTTTTTCTACAAGATTTTTTTCTGTGTATGTGTTCTATACTTTACTACTATTCGTGAAAAGAGATATGCTCATTTGGCATTCATCACAGCAATCTGAAAGTGATTTAAACATGGCTTCGCCCGACCTAGTATTATCATTAAAAGCGGACCCCAAAATTGTAACCTTAGTGTTATTGTGCATTTTGAATGTTCTATTTAAATATACAAATGTTTCGGTCTTTTGATAGCGTAGTATTTCATGCAAAGCCAGCTGCATAAAAGGTACAAATCAATTTCGTTGCAGAAAGCAACGAATAAACTAGTGAGTTAAACGTGAGTTATAGTATAAACTGTAAACTAAATTTTATTTTAAGTGCATTGAAATCCAATGAAGAGTCACGATTTCCAAAGTCTGGCTTCATTCTAGGCGATTTCCTAAAGAATATTTTAGCACATTTCAGCCATTGAGCATATGAGTTAATTGAGACGAAATTATGATTCTAAGATAATTTGAAAAACCCTGGGTAGTGGCTAGCTTCCAGCCCGGCATTTCGTTCGGTAGGCCCGGAACAACAATCAAAACCAGTCAAAGCATGACAAACCTGGAATCACGCTTCGATCTCATTACTCACCGGAATGCCTCAAGCCGTAGCTATCACAGCTCTCGTCCAGGATGCCATCGTGAGTGGCAACGGCCGCAGCCGCCGTCCAGAGATCCCGCGGGTGCGGATGATGATGGTGCGAGTTAAGTCGATATTCGGTCCCCAGACGGTACTCGGAATAGTAATCTGTGAGCAGAGAAACCAATTTAATTAGTGCTAATGAGTGAGAAAGGATTCGATTCTTCACTGACCATTGTGCAGCGCAGAGGAAGAGCTGTGGTGAAAAGGGTTCACATGGGACAGCGTAGTGACCGACGCAGACGCCGTTGAGGACGAGGAGGACGTGGTGACACTGGTTCCGGATGCCGCTGGAGGTGGAGAAGCTATGCTTCGTTTACTACTACTGCTGGTAGTGCTGGTACCGGTAGCAGTGCTGCTGTTGGTATTTCCGTTCCCATGGTGATGATGGTGATGGCCATTGCTATTGAGATGACTGTGGACATGGTCCTGCTGTTGCAATTGCTGCTGATGTTGTTGCTGTTGTTGTTGTTGTTGTATTAGCTGTTGCTGATGTTGACCGTGATGATGATGAAGGTGGTGATGGTGATGCTGCAGGAGATAGGCCGCCGATGCCGGTGAGGACAGTGAGGTGGATAGAAAGTCATTTGCCTGAGCCTCGTCGGCACTGTTGTTGCCGACTACCAGCGTGCTGCCGTTTGTTCGATTGTCACCCCCGCTGGCTGCTAGTACAACCGTCGTGGGGGATGATTTCGACGAGGTCGGGGAGTCTAGGACTAAGGACGATGCGGTTGTACTATCCTGCTGTGAGGCAGTTTTTTTTTTACCGAGAACGAAGAAGAAAGGAATTGCCCGTGAGTTCAATCAAGTTCATCATTTATCAAAATCGGATTTCTTTTCTTCGGCGCAACACACGTCTCAAAGAGGGAAAATCTACTGCTGCACGCGTGTCTTCGGGGGAGTTGTCGCTGAAGGTTTTATGATGTCTTGGGATTGGTTTTTAATGTTTAGGTAATAGTGGCAGGTCTATTAATCATTGGGTTGGTTGTTCCAAAACGGTGAATTTGTTTTGCAATTGATCTTGCAAAACGAGGCTCTGTTACACTCTAATTAACGCCACAGGGTTTCAAGTAACCGTTTAAGTTTGATGGCTGAATCAGTTTGTTTAGGAAAATATTGGGGATGCTTCTAACTTTTTCACGGTATTACAGTAGGATATTTTTTCGTTTAAAATCAGAACATCGTCATCATTGTATTTTACGCGGCAACAGGAACACAGTGATGACATTCAGATCAATAACACTAGTTTACGAAATGAAATAAAAAGTGTGAACTTTAATGGTTGACCAACGGTTTTAATGCAAAATCCTGCGCTGAATTCAAAGCAGTGTTCAAAAAAAATTAAAGTGGAGCCGCTTTTTACTAAAAGTTCAATATCTTTGGATTTGGTGCACTAATTATAAATCACTTTTTTATGTAAATGAAATTAAATAAATTTGCTATCGTTCATTTAAACATTATGTCCTGATTAAAACATAATTTTTGAGTTATTGAAAAAATTATTGCATTTTTTTAATTTTTCTGCAAATTTTTCATAAAAATCTCGTTTTTGTCCGATTTGATAGATTTGTTATTAAATGTAGTCTTCGTACGATTTTCTTTTCTGATTTACTGATTTATGTCATTGCCAGCAGTATTTGCTCTACCCAACGGTTTTAATGCAAAATCCTGCGCTGAATTCAAAGCAGTGTTCAAAAAAAATTAAAGTGGAGCCGCTTTTTACTAAAAGTTCAATATCTTTGGATTTGGTGCACTAATTATAAATCACTTTTTTATGTAAATGAAATTAAATAAATTTGCTATCGTTCATTTAAACATTATGTCCTGATTAAAACATAATTTTTGAGTTATTGAAAAAATTATTGCATTTTTTTTTAATTTTTCTGCAAATTTTTCATAAAAATCTCGTTTTTGTCCGATTTGATAGATTTGTTATTAAATGTAGTCTTCGTACGATTTTCTTTTCTGATTTACTGATTTATGTCATTGCCAGCAGTATTTGCTCTACCCAAAAGAATCTTAACAAAAGAAACTATAATAAAATAGCTAAGAAATACTCAAGTGATTCCTACATGTACCAATGTATCGGTCATCCGATAATGAAAACATTATAATTCACTCTACACAGATTTTGATTCTGTGGTTTGTGTTTAGATGAGCCATTTGAAAAACATACAGCCAAAACATTTTTATTGATAATTTTACCAGTAACAACATTCTTTATATGCTTTTCTTTTTTCTTTTTTTCTTATTTTTTCTTTTTTTTGATTTTGATTCTGTGGTTTGTGTTTAGATGAGCCATTTGAAAAACATACAGCCAAAACATTTTTATTGATAATTTTACCAGTAACAACATTCTTTATATGCTTTTCATACATCAGGCCAAAGTTGGGAACATAGAAATAAATATGTTCCTAATATTGGGTCTACGGTTTTCTTGTTAAATCATTGTTATTTTACATGTGTGAACAGTAAGTTTATAACGTGTGATTATTTTTTGTACATCTTGGCTGCATTACTCGGTTTATAGGTTCAATTTATCGAAATTTAGATCATTCAAAGATCGTGTAACTGATAGCAACATGATTTTATTGATAATCGCCGAATTAATTACATACTTGGAGATCGCAGCAAGCACTGCCCACGCATGGTTGGATTTTGTGAGCTGTCACGTTATTTTTTTGCGTTTATTCTGATCAGCAGAATACAGTCGTGAAAGGTGACAATCATCGGCAAGACGCGGCCTTTCAATTTGATATCGTAATCGCGGAGTGTTTAATGCTCGAAGCCTAAGGATGTGGGCTTCAGAAGAAATGCAAATAGGTGCGGTTCCACGAGAGAAAAAATACAGTGTTCTTTGAGTGTGAATTCAGGACCAAAGAGTGACTATGAATTATTTAACCTGAGTTGGTGTGAAAGAAGAAACAACAGCGAAAGATGTGAAGATTTGTCCCAGAAAGAAAACCAACGAAAAAGCTAACCAAGGATTGCGTTTCAAGAGGCGAAACAGCTGAATAATAAGGGGTAAGTTTCTTTCAGCGGGGACTTAAATTTTCAACAACAACCTGGCCAATTGTTGTGCAAAGGGATCGATGGACGAAGAGCCTGTCACATCTAAGGCAGCTCTCCTGGTGGTTCCATCGTCTCTACAACAACCAACCCAAGATTATGTATGGTCGGAAAATGCTATGCTATCACCGAATTAATGACTTATTTAATACATAGGCCGAATGAAGCCAGGCTAACATTACATCCCGCTACCCTATATCGTTGAAAATATCCCATTTTATATTACGTGACAGCTGGCAGAGGTTTAAAACAAACTAAAGGTAATGTTAGTCACACAGATAAAAAGAAACATTGAATTTTCTGCGTTATCTAATGCACATAAAGGGAATGCTAGATTAGACAGAAAATACTGGGATATATCGTGTAAAATAAAGCTCGATATCGCCTAAATCGCGTCTATTGTATGAAAGAATTCCAAAAATTGCAAACAATATCGTTGTTTACGCTTGCTTTGGTTTAGAATTAAACGAGGGGAAATTCTACGCGCCTGTTAAAATTCATTATTTTTTTCTGTGCATGTTTCTTTATTCATGTTTGTGAGAATTTATGTGTGCCTAAATCTGTGGATATTTGTGTGTGCGTTCTTTTATACAAGTGTTAAATATATAATCTTTTCAACATTATTTATACCTTCAGTTTTTATGATTTTACAATTGACATTTTAGTAAATGTGCTTTTGTCAAAAATTCAAATAATACAAATTTTTGAATAACTCAGAAACGGCTCTACTTTATTTTTTTTTCTGACCACGGCATTGAATTTAGCGCATGATTTTGCATTGATAATGACCATCACCTTATCGCGGTAAAAAATGCCGAAAACTAGTGTAATCACAGTTTCAGCTTAAAATAATGGTTTTAAATTAAGGTAACTTGCTTCTAAAAATACGCACACTGCAAATAAATGTGTCCATCGAGCGTAATAAAACAATAACTATGCAATAGACAGCTTGGGTCCGTTGCTATTGTCGCTTTCTTCAGTGATGTCGTTTTGTACCTTGGTGAAGATTTCTGCATACTATCTACCGTTGTTTTGATATTATACATGATTGTCGAGGGTTTTTCGGGCTGTATTGAATTGCAAAAGCTACCGTACGGAATCTCATAATAGTTCCGTGATCCGTATACGCTAAAATCACTGGTTCGACTAATCTTGGAAACGTCATCTGTCATCAAAACACATTTCAATATGGAGTTTTCATAAGGACCAGTGTCGGAAACGTAAACAATGGCTTCTTCTGCAAATTTCTCGAGAATGCTATCTCAATCATAATCAATTTCCACGATGATACAGAAGAGGAGTTCCCCGTTACAATAGAAGTGGTAGTTAACTTGAGGGAGTTTGCATTTTCAAGAAATTTGAGGAAGAACCCATTGTTCACGTTTGCGGCAATGGCCCTTATGAAAACTTCATTTCGATTTATTTTCATTAGCCGATGCTAACCACATCAAAACGGATCTTTTTCCTACAGGAATTAGTAAAAAGTTTACAATTAACTTTCTAATCAAGGGAAAAGCCAGCTTCCTAACTGCTCGTTTGAAACACAGAATTTTTCTCCAAATAAATTTGTAAGCCATCTGATTCTTCCACTCCGATGTCCTTGCAGATGATTGCCAAATTTAGCATGTGTAGCTCGTACATTTGATAATTATCAAACGAGGACAGTCACGTTTGAATAGGTTCTTGATGGATCGGTCAAAACCCATCATTACCGATGTTCCATCTGATCCGAACCTCAAAAGCTTGTTTTTGCAATTGGTGCCATCGAACTGTTTTATAATTGCGCTTTCACGAAATTCACGATCGAAAAAAACTATGCATCGAATAGCAAAAATAAATATAGGGAACAGTATTCTATTTTCCCAAAAAAATTCTGCGTGAATGCATGAAAATACTTCAAAACTGGAAGAACAGTATTTTTGTAGAAACCCCTGCAGGAAATTCTGCCGAGCAATCTCTTGAAGAACTTTAAAACAAACACTCTTCCACCGGAATACCGGAAGAAATTATTGAAGTATCTTCAGGAGAACTATATTTAAAAATTCTTGCATTCTGTCCAAATAAAATTTAAAAAATAATATTACAAAAACGAAACCTAGAGAGTTTGAGCTGTTTAGTGGAATACCTGTAACTAGAAATTAGAAGAAGAATTAGTATCTTCCATTTTATTCCAACTACCTTTGCTTATCTTCGACAGATACGCGTGTTTCGTCTACAATGTGCAGACTGAAAAAGTCTGCACATTGTAACGAAATACGCGTATCTGTCGAAGATAAGCAAGGTAGTTGGAATAAAATGGAAGATACTAATTCTTCTTCTAATTTCTAATTACAAAAC